>JARFIX010000580.1:0-70305 GCA_036346125.1 Lycocerus yunnanus | reverse complement strand
TTCAATCTGGGTTTACATTTATTTGCATTGTTTTATGTTCGTATGTTACATATGTATTCTGAAGATTACACATTTTTTAGCCTAGCCATTTTGCTTAGTGTAGCAGTTCAGAAGTGGAAATTGGATTTGCATTTGATTGATGTACATAATGCATGATATTACAATTGTTGTGCGAAACCATTGAAGGAAGTAAAATATCGCTTTGAGTAAAATATTACTGTGTTACTTTTGATCGATCTTGGACCAGCAACCGTGGGTACGATCCACATCTCGTTAGTGAAGAGTACGTAAAAATTTCTAATTGATAAATGCCATTTCTAGCATCGTCCTTTGCTGTGTGTGAGATGTTTAGCTCCCACCAAGCAAAGCCTTGCGAGATGTTTGTGGAAAGCGAAATTGTCGAGTTAATATTCATATTACTTTGCCCAAGCAGCATTTTGATGCTAAAAAGCAACTAATAGCTAGCTAAATAGCTGTATTTGGCAGCATAGTTGCTGCGGCAGCCAACTAAATAGCGTTTAAATAGCATCCATATTTAAAACCAATTTGCTTGCTGCCAGACAGCTAATAGCGTGTTTTAGCTAGCAAAATAGCGTTTTTTTAGCTAGCAAATAAAATTAAAAAGAAAACAAATCATAGAAACAAATTAGTTAAATTTAACGATTTGATGGATAAAATATCTATAGTTTATTTAATTTGTATTTAATACGAATACAAAAATCAGTTCAATATTTGAAATGATTTCTTTAATTGATTAATAATATTGAATATTTCGTGCGATTTAACACTGCAGTGTTAGCAGTATTGCAATATTGTTGTAAAACGGAAACAATGTAAAAGGAAAAATAGTATAATATCAAGTATCTACTTCCCGGTAAGTACAATTTACCGGTAGACGACAATGTTTTCCAATTGTTTTCTAAAATTGTCGGAAACCGGTAAATTGCTTACCGTTCGTGATGCTTATAATATTTCTTGCACGATCGAAATGAATATAAATAATAATTAATTTACTGAAATAATTTGTATATTGATATTTGTAATTATTTATAAAGTAGGTAAAACATTTGAATTAATTTTGTTGTCGTGGTTTTATTTACAAAAAGAGACAAATTGTGTCATTTGTGACATTGTGAATAGGTATTACAATAATATTAAAACTTAATATAATTATAGTTATTTATAGATTTAGGGCGTAAAGAGGCTTTTATGGCGTAAAACGTAATTTTTAGCCCGAGGCGGTAGCCGAGGACTAAGAATACGTCGAAAGCCATAAAAGCCAGTTACGCCCGTGGCACATACAAAACTTTATGCGCGGATGAAGATTTTTTAATTTAAAAATATTTCTAAAATAAATTGAATATTGACACAAATCTAGTGTTGCTTTGATTAAATTTTAGTTTTGAAACGTAACTATGGTAGCGAGTAAACAGCGGTAGCCATATTGTCTTAAAATCTTAATTTCATTTTGTGTTTGGTAATAAATCGTGCGATCTTCAAAAGGGAAAATGACAAAGGGTGATGAGGCTGCAGAGAAAGCAAGAAACAGTAGCTTAGTTCCGAAAATCTAAAGAAGTGTATAGAAAACATATAATGAATACCTTAAATGGTGCGACATACGAAAGGATTCCATCGAAAACTTTTTTGGTATTTATAAAAAGAAAGAAAACCCTCTTCGCTGTGGTCTTATTATTCCATGCTTAAGGCTACTATCAAAGCCAACCACAACATAGATATAAGCAGTTACTCAACTTATTGGGGTTTTTTAAAAGAAAATCAGACGGATTCAAACCCAAAAGTCAAAAGTATTGACCATGGAAGAGATAGAAGCTTTTATTTTCAAGCTCCAGATGAAATATATTTAATGAATAAGGTAAATAAATTTATTGCAATTTAAAAGTGTTTAACCAGATTTTTGAAACAGGTAGCTTTAATATTTGGGATAGCTGGAGCATGTCGTAAACAAGAGCTTGTTCAATTAGAAGTTGATGATATTCAGGATCTGCAATCCTCATTACTGATTACTTTGCGAGATACTAAAACCAGAAGGAATCGAATGTTTAGTGTAGTTGACAACCTTAGAACACCAAGTTTAGTAGAAATTTCCAAAAGTATGCTGCTCTACGTCCGATAAAATAGATAGAACTATTTAAATAGAATTATTTAAAGTCTACTTGGTACAAGAGAATTCCATAAAGAATTATCCCAAAAAGAGATTAGACGAACAGAGCAGAATGACACAGCCAAACGATGACATCGAGAAGGAATAGACAAATATTAAAACATCATTAAAAAGCTGTTTTTGAAGCCCTTGGAAGTCAAAAACAATCCAAAAAGAAAGGACCTTGTAATATTATTTTATATTAAAATATTCGCGGTGTTTAAATTGAAATTTAGAGCGTGGAATTACGCCATCTCGGGGCGGTAATAGGGAAATAGTGCGTCTTTCATCTTGCGTTGGACACTTGTTACCGGGGTGGTTGAGGATGGTACACGCATAGTGACCGTATTCCTATAATTGAGACATAAAATTATTCATTTACAAATAATTTGCAAGTAAGAAAATTTAAAATATTTAATTATTGCAATTAAACTTATGTGATTTACAATTCTTGTCAGTAGCGACGCCACTGGGTGAGCAGATTTAGTTATTTAAGACGCCACTGGTTTTTGTTATGGTTCAACTACTGTCTGTTTTCCGTCTGTTTAAAGAAGTTGGGTTACGATTTACACAACGTGGGGGGTTCTCTTGACGATCATGATGTTGGGTTATCTAGGGTTATCTAGGTTGAGATTCGAAATTTGTGGCGCAATTTCGAATGTGGGGCCCAACATTACAACCTAATATATGGAATGAAGAACTGGAAGAAGCTGTCAAACATAAAAAACAAGCTTACCTTAAATGGTTATCGAATAACACGCAAGAAAACAAAGAAGATTACAAGAGAAAAAATAAGTAAAAACAAAGTAAAAACAAAAACAAAAAAAAAAAAAAAAGGGGATAGCTTTATCAGTAAAATTGAGAATGACGTAACGGGCGACAAATATAGCGTATAAAATAATGAAACATTTAAATATAGAAGACTAAGAATGGCTAAATTATTAGAAAACATTATGGAGAAATACTGACGAAGAACCTGTAATAATAGAGGAAGAATAGGTAGAGGTAGACAAGTAGAGCTCGAAGAATTAAACAAAGCAATTGACGAAATCAAAACCGTAAAGCAGCGGGACTGAGGAATAAATGCCGAATTAATTAAGTATTGCTCCAAAACAATAAAAGTACGACTCCTGAGATTCATGAACAATTGTTGGAAACAAACGAAGACGCCCTAGAATGGAAGATTGCAAAAGGTAATATCGATATTCAAGAAGGGGAAAAGGATGAACTGTGAGAATTACAGAGGAATAAGTTTGCTCAACACTACATATAAATTATATGCAAAAATAATTAACATAGACTAAAATATATCACAGAAGAAACTATAGCGGAGGAACAAACAGGATTCAGAAGAGGCAGATCATGCATAGACAATATATTCACCTTAAAACAAATCATTGAAAAACATCGAGAATATAATTGAAAACCCATATAGTATATATAGATCTTATCAAAGCATTTGACAGGGTAGTAAGGGAAAGATGTGGAACATATTGGAGAAAAGAGGAATACCACGTAAATTAATAAATGTTATTAAGGAAATTTATAGTAATACTCAGATTGCATAGCAGGAAATCAACAAAAACAGAAATAATAAATACAGGTGTAAGACAGGGCTGCAACATGTCGCCGACATTATTTACTATATATATTGACCACGCTATACGTATCTGGAAAGAAGAAATACCAAATTACACCACAAATATGAATTCCGGATTTCACGTTTACTATGCTATTCGCAGATGATCAGGCTGTGATAGCGAGCACCGAAGACTCTTTGCAATATGCTCTATACAAATTAAGTTTAATTTTGGAAAATTACAACATGACAATATCAACAACTAAAACAAAGGTCATGGCTTTCAAGGGACAAGAACAAAAAAGATCCAAGATAATACTAAACGACCAGACCATAGAGCAAGTAAAAAATTTCGACTATCTTGGCTGTGCAATTTCCCTATACGAAGAAACAGACATACAAAAAAAAATTTCAAAAGAGTTTAACTTTATAAATGGAACAATTAAAAGAACATTCAAGAACAGAAGTAGCCAGAATACGGCATTAAAATTCTACAAAACAATCTCATTACCAACGGTGACATATGGAAACGAAACATGGACGCTAACAAAGGGTAAAGAAAAGAGATTACAGACCGCCGAAATGAGGTTCTTGAGGGAGATTGCGGGAGTACAAGAGGGTTGATAGACAGCGTAACACAGATATCCGAAACAGTTAAACATCGACAGCCTAAACGACCGCATTAAGCTCTACAGGAATAATTGGAAGCAACACCTTGAAAGAATGACCAACGAGCGGATACCTAAACAAATATATAAATATAAACCGAGAGGAAGAAGGAATGTAGGCCGTCCTAAAAACGATGTAACGACCAAGAGTGACGTAACGGACAATACGTCCAACACGTGCAGATGATGATGATGATGATTTAATATTAAATATAAACGATTTTCTAACCTTAAAGGTTTTATTTTAATTTTAATAGGGATGTTGCATGATTTTTGAAGTATTTTTACTTTATCATATGTAATATGAAAAAGTATTGTTTTCGTGCAAAAAAAATTTTGAGATTTTGAGGGATTTACACTTTTTGAGGTTCCCTAAGTAAAATAAGACCATTTCCAAAAAATGTCTGTGTGGGTGTGTGTATGTGTGTGATGGTCAAATTTTGTGTGCTATCTACAGCAAAAACTAATAAGAATTTTCAAACAAAATTTTGGATTTTGTATCTTTATATTGAGACTTAGAGCTGATTAGATTTTGGCTAAAATTGATTCACGGAACTATTTTGTTATTTTTAAAATTTTATTATTTAATATTAGTTTTAATTAATATTTTAAAACTAATAGAATTTCAAAACAAAATTATGGTTTTTAGCATACTCATGTCAAGATTTAGAACTGATTAAATTTTAGTTAAAATTTTTTATGAAAATTATTGTTTTTTATTTTATAAGTTTTATTATTTAATATTAGTCTTTATTTAATATTTTAAAACTAACGGGAATTTTCAAAACCAAATTTTAGGATTTTCTATCTTTATGTGGAATTAGAACTGTTTTAAATTTTGGTTAAAATTGATTTTTAAGAACTATTTTTAAAATTTTTTAAATTTCTTATTATTTAATATTAGTTTTTAATTAATATTTCAAAACTAATACAAATTTAAAAAACCCTAAATTTAAGTTTTCGCATATTTTAATCGGATTTAGAACTGATTAAATTTTAGTTAAAATTTGTTTATAAAACTATTGTTTTTATTATTTTAAATTTTATTATTTAATATTAGCTTTTAAATTTAATATTTTAAAATAATAAAATTTTTCAAAACTAAATTTAAATTTGCATATTTTAAATCAGAATTAGAAGCTGATTAAATTTTAGTTAAAATTGGTTCATAAAAAAGCTTATTTTTTAAAATTTCTTTTTTTTAAATTATTAACAGGGCAAAATTACTTGCAAGGTGCTAAGAATTTCTAAAGATGATTTTTGTCTTAGGTAAGATATATGACGAATTTTTATTTCTTTTAACTAATTTCGATCATCAAATTGATAAAACCATATTTTGGCAATATTTTAAAATTTGAACAGTCGGGCTAACTTTGTAGGCAACCGAAAAAAAATTTATTGTACAATTCAAGATTAGTAGAGAAATCAATAGATCCTTTGATTCAAAATTAAACAAATCTTTTTTTCTTTAGAAAATCGTAACTTAAAAAAAACTTTCTTACACGCCTCACACATTCCACGGTGGATTAACAAAAAAAATTTTAAATACATAAAAAATGTTGTGGGTTAGGGGTACATGCCACTTTGAATTTAAATATTCTCATTAAATAATTATTAAAGAATTCTGAATGATTTGCCTGTAAGAGCGTAAGTTAATTGATAAAAGTGCAATTGTTATTATTTCCAGTGAGGATTTTGGCTTAGTTAGATGTCATAATGACTATTTGCCGGATGGATCAGAAAAACCTTATTTTGGCATATTTTAAAGATTGAACACGATCGATCTAAATTTTGGACGAACTGAAAATAAATATATAAAAATTACATTGTTAAATGTTCCAGTTTGATATGAAATAAATGGATCCCGATTGATCCCGGATAAATTTTATTTTCACGGAAAATCGTAAAGGAAATTTTCAAAATAACTTTGTAAGCTTTCATGTCTTCCAGATCGATTTATGAAAACAGCATATAGAAAAGACATCCATTTTGGGATTCCGTGAGGGCTTCCGTTTTGTTTTAAATTTTGTTATTAAATAAGGAAGTAAGGCATTCGGAAGGTGTTCAAAATCTCGATAAAATCGTACTTTCTCTCAATATTTAGCATATTGAAAAAAATTTATTAACAGGACGTAAGTTAGTTGGCAAGAGTAAATAATTTCCAAACAAGTATTTGCCTTCTTAGGTAAGATGTTATTAAGTGAATCAATCCGCAAAAATCCTAAAAATTTGACATCTTATCAAGGTTACAAATAGAACTCTTTCTGATAAATGCTGTGCTTTCTAATTTAGTTATGTACGATTAAGCGTCTACTCAATGTCATGTATATTAAGAATTATAAAAAAGTGTCTAAATTTTCAATTGAAATTAATTTTTTTTTTGGTAGATTTGGATAACGAGGTTTATTTTAATCAAGACGGAATGGCATTTCTAAAAAATACCATACAGTTTTCGTTTAACGAAATTAATCTGCAGAGAGAAATATATTTTTAATTCTTAAAAGTTTTACCAAACGGCTTTTCCTTTTTCATTGGAATTTATAACAATTTTTGTAGCAAATTGAGGAAATAGACAATTGTCAACGAGTTGACTGAATTCCACGAGATGGCACTACATTGTCGAGAAAATTTGTCATTGCGTTTGGAGATTAAAAAAATATTGCATTATTCAAAAATTAATCACACGTCACATCAATGTCGCACAAGTGTTTTCCAATACTACATTACGTTCTGTTACCATGAAGAAATTCTTTTAAGGTGAAGCCACAAATACAAACCAAAAATATATTGAACAAGGTCAAAAATTGCTTTAAAGAGGGTACCTTTCAAGGGTTTGAACTAGGAACAAAATTTTATTTAAAATATAGTTTAGAAAAGTGTCTTCCATCACAACTTCAAAGGTTTAACATGTACACGGAGATAAAATTTTATTTTTATTTTAAAAAGTTATTTTTTAAAATTTTACCATTTTCAGGAGAAATGGATTGATTTTCAAAAAATTTAGTAAACTAAAGTTATATTCCGTTAAATTTTCTATCCGAATTGGGCCGTTAGTTTTTGAAAAGTAGTTTAGTTTAAAAATACAGGGTTTGCAACAAAACAAAAATAAAACTTGGAATTTTTGACATTTCTTCTCTTAATTTAATTCATAACTCAAAATCCGTTTACCCTAGAAAATTTAGAAGGTTATAAACTAATTTGTAGATAGGTAAAATTTAAAAATATAATCTATTAATACCATAAAATCAATAGTTACGGTGATATGGCCGTTTGAATGCAAAAATTTGCAAAAATTGCTTTAAAAGGGTATCCCCAAGGGTTTCCACTTGGATAAAAATTTCATTTAAAAATTTGTCTTAGAAAAGTTTTCTTTATCACCACCTCAAAGGTTCTCCACGGTCAGGGGGACACCCTGTATAATATAAACTAAAGAAGTTCTTATTATAATTGATGGCAATAAATTATAAATTAGAAAACATAATAGTGTTTTGTGCTTAATAAACTAGGTAATTAAAGTTCATAACTATTCGGTAATATACTAATATAGGTTTTCTGTGTTTAAAATTGTAAATATTAGTAGTTTTTTTATTATAATTTTAAAAAATTAAAAAAAACTAATGGGGTTTTTGTTTAAAAAATTTGGAATTTAAATCTTAATCGGAATGCATATGCATAAATGAAAAAGAAGAAATTCTAAGAAATTCTTATAAAAAAAAGGGATATTGGCCCAGAAAGCTAACTTATAGTCGGAATGAAAATATAAAAAAAAAAAAACCAAAAATTAAAAGAAAAAAAATCAAAAGGTAGTTATTAAATAAAAAAAAGGAAATAATTTAAAATTTTTTTTAAAATTAAAAAATATTATTGAAGGGTTTGAGTTCAAACCAATTACTATTTTAATAAATTAAAAAAATTAAATAATGATTAAATTTGGAACATAATTTAGTTTGAAGTTGCAAAAACAACCATATATAACCATATGAGTTTTTAACCACCTTTGTTATATTTTGTAATTTATGTAAAAGGTTTTTCCAAAAAATTATTAGTAACGTTGTGGGTTTTTAAACCTATCCATTTGGGCCTTATTTTTCTAAATTTTTTAAAAAACGGGGTTTTCAAAAAATTAAAAATAAAACCGGTTTTTAAATTTTACCCCTTTTTAATTTTCTAAAACTTTGTTTAAAAGTGGGGTTAAAAAAGTAAAAAAATAAAAACTCAATTTTTAAAACCCCCAAAATTTAATTTAAATCAAAATTGTTGTTTAAATGGGAAAGGGTTTATTAAAAAAAATTTTAAATTTAAAATTGTCTTAGAAAAGGCCTCTAACCATTAAACCCACCTTACGGGGAACCCTTAAATATAAATTTTATTTTCTTTAAATGGGGAAAGGGTTTTCGTAGAAAAAATTTTTTATTTAATTTAGGCCCCTTTAGAAAATGCCTTTCAAAAAGGTTTTGTGGGGTGTTTATTTTTTTTTTTTTGTTTGGAAATTTTGTTCGCCCTAGCAAAAACTAATAGGAATTTTCAAACAAAATTTTGGATTTTGTATCCTTATGTTGAGATTAGAGCTGATTAGATTTTGGCTAAAATTGATTGGAACTATTTTTTATTTTTTAATTTTTTTTTAAATTTTTTAAATTTAAATATTTAAAAAACTAATAGAATTTTTAAAAACAAATTTGGTTTTTAGATCTTATGTGAGATTTAGAACTGATTAAATTTTGTTAAAATTGTTTATGAAAACTATTTTTTTATTTTTTAATTTTATTATTTAATATTAGTTTTTAATTAATATTTCAAAACTAATACGAATTTCAAAACAAATTTAGGATTTTGCATACTTATGTCGAGATTTAGAACTGATTAAATTTTAGTTAAAATTGTTTATGAAAACTATTGTTTTTATTTTTTAAATTTTATTATTTAATATTAGTTTTAATTAATATTTCAAAAGTAATACAATTTCAAAACTAAATTTAGGTTTGCATATTTTAATCGAATTTAGAACTGATTAAATTTTAGTTAAAATTGTTTATAAAACTATTGTTTTTATTATTTTAAATTTTATTATTTAATATTAGTTTTAATTAATATTTAAAAGTAAAAATTTTTCTAAACTAAATTTGAGTTTTCGATATTTTATCGATATTTAGAACTGATTAAATTTTAGTTAAAATTTGTTTATAAAGAATTTTTTTATTATTTTAAATTTTATTATTTAATATTAGCCTTTATTTAATATTTTAAAAGCTAAAAGGATTTTCAAAACTAAAGTTGAAATTTTTTTGTTTATGGCAGGAATTAGAGCTGATTAAATTTTGGATAAAATTGGTTCATGGAAGGAATTTTTTTTAAATCTTTTTATTTATTATTAGTTTTTATTAAATATTTCAAAACTAATGAGAATTTCAAAACTAAATTGGTATTTTGTATCTTTATATTTGACTTAGAGCTGATTAGATTTTGAATCACATTGGTTAATGGAAAATATTTTTCTTTTATTATTAAACATTATTTTTTAATATTTAATAAAAGTATGATAAAGTCATGGGCATGGACATCCAATTTTTACTTTATCATATGTAATATGAAAAGTATTGTTTTCGTGCAGAAAAAAATTTGAGATTTTGATGGATTTACACTTTTGAGGTCCCTGAGTAAAATAAGACCATTTCCAAAAATGTCTGTGTGTGTGTGTATGTGTGTGTGTGTGTGTGGGTCAAATTTTGTGTGCGACCTACAGCAAAAACTAATAAATTTTCAAACAAAATTTTGGATTTTGTATCCTTATGTTGAGACTTAGAGCTGATTAGATTTTGGCTAAAATTGATTCACGGAACTATTTTTTTATTTTTAAATTTTATTATTTAATATTAGTTTTAATTAATATTTCAAAACTAATAAGAATTTCAAAACGAAATTTAGGATTTAGCATACTTATGTCGAGATTTAGAACTGATTAAATTTTAGTTAAAATTGTTCATGAAAACTATTGTTTTTTATTTTTTTAAGTTTTATTATTTAATATTAGTTTTAATTAATATTTCGAAAAGTAATACGAATTTCTAAACTAAATTTAGGTTTTCGCATATTTTATCGATATTTAAACTCATTAAATTTTAGTTAAAATTTGTTTATAAAAACTATTGTTTTTATTATTTTAAATTTTATTATTTAATATTAGCCTTTATTTAATATTTTAAAACTAAAGGATTTTCAAAACTAAAGTTGAAATTTGTTATGTTTATGGCAGGAATTAGAGCTGATTAAATTTTGGATAAAATTGGTTCATGGAAGCAATTTTTTAAATCTTAAAACGGACCAACACGTTGATACTTGCGGCACCAGACTCGGTCCTTTCCTGCCCTCAGGAACCAACTTCGCAGTTGGTTTGGTGCCTGCCGTGTTTATTAGTATACAGGGTGGTTGTAAACTGCGTGGCGCCCAAACCACATCTTCACAGCCTGCTCTTTGGAGCGTATCGCTTGGCACTCCCTGGTGTAATAATCCCACACCATCGAAAGGAAGAACCGGCTCAGTGTTTTACCGTTGGCGTCTCCTGCTCACGAGCTAGCAAAGAGGGCAAGTCTTTTTTTTGCCAGCCGCCCCTGAGATTAGCGGCTGCGGGTTTTAGTTTATTTTACATCTGGGCATTCAACGCCCAACTGAAACCGTAACAACGCTTTGAATGTGCAATAATTAATAAGTACCTAGCAATGGTAAATTTAACAATGAAGTTGGATCCACAAATATTTCTACCTGATTTGACGATAAGAACTTAAGAATTTCAAATGCTTTTAGTTAAATATTTTTTTAGCTATATTATTTAAAATTTATTGGTTCAACAAATTATTATGGAAATATGTAAAATGTACATTATAGGGTTAATGCTTATCAATACTAATTTTGAATCAATAATTTCTAAATAATTTATAATAAAGAAAATTTAGATAACATTTTTATGCACTTTGTTTACCTAGATCGGCTAATTAGAATATATAACAAATAAATGAATTCGTACCAAGTTTTAAAATGACCCAGGTTTTTCAAACATTTGTAATTTAAGGTTTATTTACCGGAAAGGAAAATAACCACTAAAAATATTTATACCAAAAAACGTAATTAATAGTATATTTAAGTAATGGGGTGCATAATTTTTTAAAGTCGAAATGACATCGAAAATGTCATTTCGAGATTATTGCAGTTAAAGTTTTGATACAGATTAATTCGATATTTCAAAGAATTATCTTGCGGCACAATGGTATTTTGTTGTATTTTAATTTTTTCGCATACTGAACAATAGTAAAGCAATTCTTTTAAAAAATAAAAAAAAAGTTGGGGTAATACTGGAAATTATTTCCAGATGCGAGTAATTTCAATTGTATCACGTTGAAACTTTCTGAGAATATTTTCCAAAGGTTGAATTTACAGATAATTTAATAAAAGGAAATCGAAAATTTGAAATTCATAACTGTCCCAAAAACCCCCTTAATTTTTAATTTCTTAAAATTTCCCAATTTTGGCGCTATTATTTATCAAAATATAAGTTTTCCCGGGGAGGTTGACCACTGACCAAAAATGTGTACCCAAATTTGCATTTACAATAATTTGCAAAATATTGCAAATAATTTCAAAATTTTAAATAATTTCAAAATTTTTAAATTTTCAAAATTTGCAAACATTTGAAAAAATTTACACAGATATCATATTTGCAAACGATTTCAGATATTTGCAAAAATTTGCAGTCATTTGAAAAAATTTACAAAATTTGCAAAATTTACAAAATTTGTAAAATTTGCAACATTTGCAGAAATTTACACAAATATTTCCAAACAATTTCAGACATTTACAGCTATTTGCAAAGATTTAAGGCATTTGCAGGCATTTAAAAAAATTTACAGGAATTTGAAAGAATTTACAAAATTTGCAAAATTTGAAAAGCATTTGCAAATCATTTACAAAATTATGTACACCAAATATACCAGGTGGTCAATCCTCGATTATGATGAAGTACGTGAAGTGTGAAGTTAATTGTACACGATTTTTTTAGCGGTTGACCCTCGGAAAATTACATTCAAAAATAATTTCTAAAGTCGTTTTTAACCAAATTTGTGGTCCATTTGCAAATTTTTTTTTTTATTTTCTAAATGGCATAGCTATCTTTCATAATTTACAAAAAAATGGAAAAAATCGCAATCACGGTTAATTAACTCTTGGCGAGATTTAAACCAATAAACTTACATATAAACACTAGTGAGCTGGGACAAAAACTTGCCCTATGGGCTCCGGGTAACTTTTTTCTGCCGTGACTTATTTGCAAAACACACTAGTACCATAAATAGCTATTAGAAGCTTATAGAATTTATTACCACGGTTGTTGCAATGCGACATTAATTGATGTAATTTGATTGTAAAAAAATCAATAAAGTTACATGCAATGAGAAGTATTCAATTTATTGAAGAAACCATCCCCCGTAAGATAATTAAATACGGCCAAATTTATTGTCAACAGAATGATATAATTTTCTTGATCTATTAAAGATTTCAGAAGTTACAAAATGCCACCTCAGTAAATTAATAGTTGCAAAATAATAATTTATTGAAATATAAAAAAAAATTAATTAAATTACGTTTAACTCGTAAGGCAAGCAATGATACTTGTCCTAACGTGCGACTGCAAAAGATCGGTTTTCATACATGGGGAGATGCAATTCCTAAGAAGAACCAAAGGCTACACAAGACTGGACACATAAGAAACGAAGACATTTCCCGGGGAAGTGCAAACCTTCTCCGTCAATGAAAGAAAAAATGGAAAATCGCACCTAAATAGAACGGAAGACAAAAGAATTCCAAAGAAAATACTCTCTTACAACTCGAAAGGGAAAAGAGATATTGGCCGACGGAGAAAGCGGTGGCTTTGAAAATAAAAATAATAATAAAATAAAAATAAAAGAAAAATAAAAACCAAAAGAGGTTTAAAAATTTGAACCCTGAATCGGTTGCATTTCCAAAACACAATGTACTAAAAAAAGAAAATATAGTTGAAGCGATAGGCCAATGAAAATTTAACAAGTAGACACCTTTTTAACAACACACTACCAACGTAAACATTCAAAAGCAGAGTCGCATTCGGCAACATCGTCGAATAAAAAAAAACAAAACATTTTAAACTGGGGTGTCTGCAGGTGTGGAACACCCTCCAGTTCCTTTCCCAAACGGTATATCTACAGTTTTCTTCTGATAAAAATAAACTAATTAATCCATGGGGTCTGAGGGGTGTAAAACACCCTTCAGTACCCAAATATTAGAATGCAGGCAAGCATATTAAAGGTTTGAAAATTTAGTAGAAACTCTCCGCTACCGTTTTAGTTTTCTAAAAAATTTGTGACATATTTTTGGGGGAGGGGGGGGAGCAACAAAAACGATAAAGCCAAAAGAAATTATGTACAATCATGCACAAAC
The DNA here is from genome assembly GCA_036346125.1 of Lycocerus yunnanus. NCBI lineage: Eukaryota > Metazoa > Arthropoda > Insecta > Coleoptera > Cantharidae > Lycocerus > Lycocerus yunnanus. The sequence continues at coordinate 56,435 of JARFIX010000580.1, read as the reverse complement.
GATTATTAAGATTATTTTCAAAATCGGGAGGGTGGAGCTAGCAGGTCTCCAGCCCCCACCTCCCAACTAATTTTCTAAATAATTAAAAACCAAAAAAGGTCCAACCGAAAATAAAAAATGTACAATAGATTTAGACTTTCTTGAATTAAAAATTCGCATTGGAAGGGGACTAATGATATGCACCTTATCCAATCAGACTACAACGAAATAACTAAACATACAACAAAACAAAGACAAATCAAACACCTCATTGGTAGATAACAACGCCAAAATTTGAATTTGGAGAAATTAGAAAAAATAATTTTAAAAATAGGACGTTTTAAACTTTCCAAACACATTTACCACGTGACTTTTAAGGTTGGGGTCTTCACTCGATTTGGTTGCAAAGGTGGTAGTAATTTTGTTTTTTTATCAATTGGGCGAGGAGATCAATTCCACTTTGTGGATAAGATGAAACCAGGTCCCCAGTAAGTTGTTGAAATTATAATTTTTTTGCTATTTTTCATTCAACGATGTTGCAAAATGCGACTCTGTTTTTTAAGTTTCGTTGGTAATTTTTGGGAAAAAGGGTTCTATGGTTAGATTTCAGGCCTATCCCCTCAACTATATTTTCTTTTCAACCTCATTAGTAATTTCGTCAATTTAACTTTAATGTATTTTAACTGATAGATAACTATAGTTGAAGAAATCGGGCATAAGAAGATAGTTTAAATTGTATTATTACATTCTGGAGCCGTCTCTGAAAAACCCGGGAGACAATCGCGTTATTTTCGCTTCAATGTAATTAATTAATCACGACAAAATAATGAATTCCCAAAAACCTTTTATTGAGCTACCAAACCATGATATTCAAACAAATGAGCTAGAAAAATTACAAAATTAACTAAAAGAAATCCAAGTTTAATTTAATTAATTGATTGCTATTAAACTAGCAACTACCAAAACTATTAATTAGTAAAATAATGACCGCCAAAAGTCTATTCAACGTTTAATTTAAAAAAATGTTAATAAAATTTACTGATGAAGTTAATTTGCTTTAAATAATTATTATTGAATTTTTACTATGTCCAGAAAATTTTTAAAAAAATATAAAATTTAAAAAATTAGCATTTTCCCTTTCCATTTTATTGGCCCCTTTTTAATGCAAAAGTTTCCCCATATTCTGGTAAAATTGAGAACTTCCCATACCAAAGAAAAAAAATGACTGCTTTAAGATTTTAACTAATTATTTTAATTTTATTTATTTATTATAATTATAATAATTACAACGACATGAAATTGTATAATACATAATTAAAAGCAAGAATAAAAAGAACAAATTAATACTCAAATATAACAAAAGAAATAAAGAGATTGAAAAAATTAACAAAACCCTTTAAAGGAATAATGACCCAAAAGTCCCCAAAGGAAAGCCACTGAACAGGATAATTAAATTAGAGAAAACTTACAATTCAAATGCGATAAAATAGAAGAAAATAAAATAAGATGAACACTTGGCAACCGGGTAAACAAAGGGGAAAAAAAGGGTAAACCAAAAAGGGCATCTTTCCCTGGGGTAATTTTTTTTTATTGTTAACCTGTTTTTGAACCAGTACAAAACATACTTTGTGTAATGTATAACTACTCCCAAATGTGCCTAAATACTTTTTTAAAAATAGCTATACACTAATAAATACTTTTCAATATGTTGACTAAATTGGCAACAAAATTTAATCTAATTGGGTATTATTATTATCTATTACCTATTTAACTTACCAATGTTTGGAAAATATTTCATTGAAGATTTTTCATAAGTGGCAAAAAGTTCATATTAAAAGTTAACACTGAACAAGAAGAATACAGCCAATTAACTACACCCCAAAAATAGTGGATGAATTTTGAATTTTAGATGTATGTATTTCACGATACAGACGAAACAACAAAAACGGAATACCTTCGTGTGTGTTTATTGTGTATTTTTCATGGGTAATTTCTTGCTTTTTTTTTTTTTGGCGTTTTGTGATCTGGCTATTAGAGACTTTAAAGTCCCTAAAACTTATAGGAGTCCTTTATTTGTTTGTTGTTGGGTTCAGTATTAATTTGTTATGTTACTTTTGTATTGTATATTTTTACTATGTACAATTTCACCTCGTTATAAATTTGTCCAAAGAAGTCATTTTCTGTACTTTGGTATATAAAGTACCCAATTATACCGGAATTTAAAGGGAAATCTTTTGCATTGAAAGAGTGTCCAATGGAAGTGGAAAGGAAGGAGATTCAAATTTTTTAATTATATAAATGCAAACTGAATAAATAAACTTTAAAATACAACAATACTAGTTTCATAGTGTGTATAAATATTGTGTGTGTATAAATATTTTTATTTCTTGACTATGTTGAGTCAAGCCGTTGGCATTTCAGACTGCTTTTTTAAAGGGTTTTTTTAAGGACGGTCTCCACGGACAGCAAGCTTAATATTATGCCAAGTATGGTAAACATTCTATCATCCGTCCGTGAGCTGTAGGTGGGTGGACAGTTACAAACGGTGGAGAGCTAATCTCTAATTTCACATCAAATTAAGCAAAATCCTAAAATGCATTTTAATCAAATTTCCATCTCCGAAACCATAAATTTAAACACCACTTCCAACAAGGAACCATCAAGCCGACTCATTGACTTTGATCCTGCCGTTACAACTCATAAATACTTCACCTATCGTTCATCCCGTTAGAAACCGAGCCAATAGCGGCTACCCCTAAATCCCACATCACTGAGGCTTTCGAATAACCGGCTGATCCATCCCACTTAATTTAAATTTTTTTTAAAAAAATTCGCAACCGCGTGACGGACACCGAAGTGAACAACCTACGTACCCCCCGGGGTGCCCGTTCTTCTGTGTAATTGCCGCTGCGGGACCACAGGAGCGTACCAACCGCGAGGTAGTGAACGTTTTAAACCTTCGAGTGTCGGACAATCGGGCGCGAGCTAAACCAACAGCCAGATCAAGTTTGGGAGCAATGACATGGAAGCCATCGCCTCCCTAAATTCTAACGCCCATTACCACTAAAATGAAGGAAATATGGGCCCATGATTCGGTGCTTCGTTCAGCCACCATGTTTATCGTTTATCGTGGAGCTACCGCCCCTTTGTTACGGGCAAAATTCGACAACAGCACTACTGGGCGCGTCCGTCTTTGCAGGACAAACCCGTCAGCGCACACAGGTGTAACAAAGGCCGAAAGGTGCCGACTAACTCGTCGTGAGGTGTGAGTATAACGAGAAAGTATAAATTTTGGGGTTGTGTGCGCTCAAAAAAATAATAACGGGGACGTCGAAATCGCGATAGTCTCGATATGGAAAGAAAATATTTAAAAGGGCGCCACTGGCGTGATTCTATAGGTATAGTCGTTTTTAAATAATTCCGTACGCCGGGCCCGGGAAAAAAACCCCTTTTAAAAAATGAAATATTCACCGTCGTGATTGTACTTTATCTTAGCAAGCACCACCCTTCTACGTAGCTTTACAAATAAATACCCTGAAAAATAAATGTTAATTCAAACACAAATTTGGGTAACAAAACAATGTATAATGTTGAACGAAACACAGCATAAAAAAACATACATAGATGGATACATGTAGATAACAATAAAGCAAATAAATGGTAGTATTATAATTTAATAAAGTTTCTACTAAAATGGAGTGCACTCGAGCTAACTGTCTTTGACATGAAAAATAATTGACGGTATATAAAAATCTACTCTTAAAATTAAAACTGATGGTTGTTGACATTAAGAAAAAAAAATAAATATTGACGGTACATAAAAGTTCATGCTTCAAACAAAAACTGAAGCAATATTCACACCAAAGTGGCGAAACAAATGAATTTAACAGAACATGAATTTAACAGAAACACTCGGCGTCTAATTATCACACAATATGGTTCAAAATAACTAACCTTAGACAACTTAGTCCCACAGCTGCGCAGACAGGTGATTTGCATAGATAAAGCATATGACGTGGAGGTTGGTGACGTCACAGGATCGTTGACGTCTTGAAATTGGTAGAGACGTGGGTGATTTTCGGTAACTTTGCTGGGCACGGTAATGACGTAACTTTTCCCCAAAGAGCGGGTTGTTTCCAAAACGCAGGAACGACACAGAACGATTTGGCGCACCAATAATTTTAATTCCCCTAACACGGGTAAATAAGTGTATTATCATAATACCCCGGCAATTCAAAATAAACGGTATATAAGATTTGGTGGCACTCGTATTCCATTAATAACTTGACGTCACGTGTCTACAAAGTTAACACCACATTTTGTCTCGAAATTACGATGTTCACTCGCGGGAAAGTTAAATGAGCGAATGTTATGCTTTTCGAAAGAAGGGATGGCATGAACGCGCTTGGACCAATCGGAAAGCCGATAAGCTGTAAGTTGCAGCTGCGGCAGCTGGCAACACGTTTGACTTGTTTAACCTTGTCTGGGCGATAAATGAAATTATAATGCAAAACTTCCTTCCACGGAATAAAACTTGAGCGATCAAACTAACTAAATGCGAAATTAATTTAGATTTTGTAAAATTTATAAAATAACGGAACGAAAATTGGGTGGGCTACAATCCGAAAAAATCACATTACACCCCTCTACTGAAGAGTGATTTCAAATTACTCTTGGGCTACAAGAAAATCTGAGCGACTATGAACGTAAAAAAAAATTGACTTGATAAAAAACTTTAAATGACTAAATTTTCTTAACGAGACGCGATAATTACTGCACACTACTACTCCACACGACATACATACCGAAGTATAAAAAGGCTTTTAAGTCCTGGGACTAACATGATGTAGCTCAGTCAAGCTCAAACAAAGACAATGCAAGTCTACGGTATATGCTAGGCTAAACGAGTGAAGCTCATCACCTAACCAACAGAATAAGTGAGAGAAGCTCATCCTACTGGGACACCTCAAAACCAAGTTTGCAAACCAATTGCATCAAAAATCTCAATGAAGGAGTGTTAAACTTAACGAACTCACTTCAGAACTACACAAAACATCAAGCTAAATGGGGCGTTGTACGATTATCAATTAGGCGGTCCCTATTCCTAACCAATATTGGCTATAAACCTACCGCACAACGAGCCAACGGAAGGCGAAATAGACGACTAACGAAGAAGAAAGGAAAACAGATAGAGAAGATAAGTATGAGAGAATTGTTACCAACGAAATTGGATAACTCGACAGCTAGTAGCCAAATTTATCGTCGTGACTAAAGGACGATAGGAGGAAGGAAGAAAATTTAAAGACAAGAAACGTAAGAGAGACGGATGGTCATTTTGGAGGTACAAACAACCAAACTGCAAAAGTAAACTGAGGAAGTTGGTTACTTCATTTCAAATGGCAGGACGTACGCAACCATGAAGAGACACGGAAAGGGGGGGGGTTAAATAAATGCTACCGAACATTATACTACTGTCGCAACCGAACTAAACAACGTAATGCTTACAAAAATAAGCTAAAAATCTAAAATAACAGAATTGACAAAAGTTCGCCACTCGGAGGCTAATAAACAAAAAGGGTTTCATCCGATATCGGACCTACATCACGATAGAGAGGGTTTTGTACAACAAACGCTGATTGTTGTCCAAAAGGTATCCCACAATACCAAATGCAAGCTAAATAAAAGAATGACCCAAAAGGTCGCAAAGTCTCAAATGGCTAATTCTGAAAATTTGTTGACTGTCTCCTCTGCATAACTCGAGGTAGAACTATGGTTTGAGATTAAACTCAAAACGTAAACGTTATAACTAATACTTAAAAATAATTTGATTAACGAGAAACTGAAATTGTGACATCTCTGGCTCGATTCATCAACAAGACGTGCGCAACTTAAACGATACTTTACGATACTTAACGATACTCCACGATACTCAACGATACTTTACGATACTTAACGATACTCAACGATACTTCACGATACTTAACGATACTAAACGATAAAATACACGCAACTCTATTGACAAGTCTAACCGAGACAACAACAACACAACGATACCGATACTAAAAATTTGAAACGTAAGTGACAAAAAAAAATGAATGAAAATTTAAAAAAAAATGGAACGTTAAACGAAAATTAACGAAAGTGCTCGCAGTTTAGGGTCTTACTCGGGACCAGACACACGATATTCGATAAAATTTTGAAAATGTAAACCGATAAAAAAAAATAAAAATGAAAATAAAATTTTCAAAAAAACTAATGAACGAGTGAGCGCAGTTTAGGTCTTACTCAGGACCAGACTTCAAGTCTTTGGCGTGCCAAACACCTTTAACGATACCGGAAGCGTTAGATAACTCAAAAGTTGTACTTGAGATTTTCTATTAATTAAAAATGGACCGACAAATTTTGGTGCCAACTTGGCATTAAAATGTTTCGCGGCATCCGATAAAACATAATTTCGTCTAAAAACTGTATCACCTACTTCGAAAGTAGCAGGACGTCTACGTAAGTCGTACTGAATTTTTGACTTGTCATAAGCAATTCTTAATCTCTTAACGATATCATCATAAATGTGCGAAAGGGCTGGAGCGCGACGAATCAGCTCGCTACGGTCGGCAAACGTAATATCTTCTAATGTATCTTTATTAACGGTACCGGAATATTGATTTCCTTCTAATATCATTTCTCTACCGAAATTCGCGAAATATGGAGTCATACCGGTAACTTCATGAACGGCAGTTCTAACGGCACACGCAACTTTAGGGAGATAACGATCCCAATGTTTATGATTTTCTCTAACATAAGACGCTAACATGGTTTTCAAAACGCGGTTCACACGTTCAACGGATTAGCTTGGGCGTGATAATACGCGCAATAAAGTATTTGAGTTTTATAAGAGGAAGCTAAATTTCTAAATTCCTTACTACGAAATTGAACACCGTTATCGGTAATTAAGTATTGAGGGGCTCCAAATAACAACAATACATTTTCTTCTAATTTCTGAATTACCTGGGCTGCGGTAGCAGACCTCATCGGGAAAAACAAAGCGAATTTTGTGAAGCAATCTACAACCGATAAAATATACGAAAAACCTCTATTTGATCTGGGAAGCGGACCAACAATATCAACTGATATCATTTGCCAAGGCTTCTTAACTTCTGGGTGACGTGACATAAAACCTGCGGGTTTCTTCTGTTCGGGTTTGTGTTCGACACATACTGAACATCTATTGACGTAATACGCGATATCAACTTTCATTCTAGGCCAAAAATAACGTTGCGCGATGCGCTCGTAAGTTTTATAAATTCCTAAATGACCTGAGGTCGGTTTATCATGACCTTCTTCTAAAATTTCTTTTCTACGATATTTCGGTATAACTTCTCTCCAGTCGTAATCTTTACCATCGAGATCGGGATATTGTAATCTAACGCGTTTAAAAGTTTATTATTCTGAATTCTCCATTCACGAAATTTAATAGGATTTTTCTCAACTCTGGTCATCATTCGATTAAACCATCGATCGATACGTAACTTTATAGGATTTTGACTTAAATTTTGAATATTTTCGGAAGTTTCAGGGGCGGGATTAATTTTGACAGGGTTTATTGAAATAGTCTCTATCTCAGGAACTGAGCGAGACAAGGCGTCAGGGACTAAATGATCTTTACCTTTTCTATGAATAATGTCGAAATCGTAAGGTTGTAAACGAACCATCCATCGGGCAAGTCTGCCTGAAGGTTTTTCTAAATTATTTAACCAAACAAGGGAATGGTGGTCGGTAATAACGGTAAAATGAGAAGCTTCAACGTAAGGTCTTAATTTTTCAACTGCCCAAAGAACAGCTAAACATTCTCTTTCTGTAACGGAATAATTACGTTCGATACGCGTTAGGGATCTACTGATGTAACAGATCACACGTTCTTCATCGTTAATGGTTTGAGTCAAAACAGCGCCTATGCCAAAACCTGAGGCATCTGTTTGAATAGTAAACGGGACGTTAAAATCGGGACACGAAAGTATTGGGGCGGAAATCAAATGATCTTTAATAGTGGAAAAAGCTACTTCACACATCTCATCCCAAATAAATTTACAATTTTTCTTTAAAAGAGCCGTAAGAGGCGCGGTAATTGACGAGAACTGGGGGATAAATCTTCGATACCAAGAAGCCATACCTATAATTTGTCTAATTTCTTTAGTATTTCGCGGAACGGGCATTTTAATGATAGCCGAAACTTTTTCTGGATCTGCAAGCAGACCTTGAGAATTAATGACGTAACCTAAATATTTGAGTTCTGACTGACAAAAATGACATTTATCTCTACTCAGCGCTAAACCTGCTTCACGTAAGCGTCGTAAGACTTCTTCTAAAATTTCCATATGTTTTTCAAAGTTTGGCGCGCAGATAATAATATCATCTAAATAGACGAACACGAAGGGCTCTAACTTAGGACCTAAAATTTGATCAACCAAACGTTGCCAAGTCGCTGGTGCGTTATGTAAGCCAAAGGCATTCGAACGAATTGGTATAAACCTCTTCCGGGAATAGTAAACGCGGTATACTGTTTAGAATTTTCATCCAAAGTGATCTGCCAATATGCAGACTTAATATCCAAAGACGTAATAAAACGCGCGTCACGAAGACGATCTAAGATAGCGGTAACATACGGTATAGGGTAAGCATCTTTTTCCGAGACCTGATTAAGTTTTCGAAAATCTACACAAAAACGATAAGATTGATCTTTTTTTCTAACTAGGAGGATTGGATTGCTCCAAGCACTCTTACTAGGTTCTATGACACCTAACTTTAACATTTTATCTAACTCAGTATCGATATGTTCTTGAACTTTAGGATTTACGGGGTAATATCTTTGTTTAATAGGAGGGGAGGTAGTTTTAATCACGTGTTGGATCAAATCGGTACGACCTAATTCAGGGTTGTTAATTTTAAAATGACTTTCTAACATTTTCTAAAATTTTGCGTTGACAAACGGTAAGATTAAAAGTTGATTCTAATGGGGTGACTTTGTCCGTACTTAAAACTGAAATATTTGCGTTAGCAAAGTGCCATTGATCGTGACGTAAATCGGGAACGAAGCCGATAGCTTGCCAAAAATCAACTCCAAGAATAAGACATTGTTTAATATCCGGTACTACGATAATTTTTAAACTAACTACGCGATCCTTCAACCTAATGGGGACGGTACAAGTGCCTAAACTGACAATAGATACTCCATTTGCGACAGTGCAAGTGGGTCGAGAATTTCCTTTAACACGTAATTTAATGCCGATAGATTGTAGCATATTCCAACCTTCTTGGCCTAAAATTGTATGACTAGCACCTGAATCTAGTAATGCTAACATACGACAACCTAAAATATTAACGGTAACATGAGGACGTTTATCCTCGGAAGCATTTTCTATAACAAAATCTAAAATAACTTTATTTTTTTCAAAACGGGATTTTCTTTCGTCAATTAACTTTGTAATGTAAGTCGAGTTTACAAAGGTACGGGACGGCATTTTACGACTACTTAATGTCGTCCTTCGGGGTTTTCCGAAGCATGGTGTTGATTGCTATTACAAGCGGGACACGTAATGGTGGTAACATCTGGTTTACCACAGCGGTAACAATATTTTTGCCTTTGTGGGTGCGGGCAAACATTCGCAAAATGATTGGGATCATTACAATTCCAACAAGCGTAAACGGTAGCTGTTCTAACTTGACCTAAACTTCGACGATCACTGCCTCGGTTAAAACCTCGGCCTCGGCTTAAGCCTCGACTCGAACTATTATGTTCACGTCCGCGGGACGAAACACTAGCGATAGGGGTACGACGATTATTAATATTATTATTCGGATTACTATTATTATTATTATTATTATTATTATTATTATTTAAATTATTATTATTATTACGATAAAGATTACTATTATTACTTAAATTCTTATTATTATTACTTAAATGATTATTATTCTGACTATTACTATTATTACTACTTAAATTTTGATTAATATTTACGTTGGGATTAATGTTTAAATAAGCGAGATCGGTTTCAAGATCATTTTTCTTTCGGGATGGCGGGACGTAACTGTCGATAGCAAATCGTCGTTCCTCAATGGTACGACCATATTCTAATAATTCATCAAATGTACTAATTATCGTTAACCCTAATTGACTCTGATAAAATGGTGTAAGGTTCTTTAAAACAATTCGTAATTTTTTCGGTTCGGTAAGCGGTTCTAATAAACGAGAAAACATTGTAGACATAACGGAAATATAAATACTCATATTTTCATCTGAACCTTGAGTTCGACGTTTAATTTCATCTAATAATCTATCATCGTAATCGATTGGTCTAAACTCTTTATTCAAAAGTGAAACTAAATTTTGCCAGGTATGGGCTTTATGTTTATTAGCTCTAAACCAAATTAGAGCTTTACCGGAAAATAAATCGATAGCTTCATCCAATAATTGAACGTACGAAACATTTCGAGCAATTACTAGTTCTTCTACTCGTTCTAAAAATGCCGACAAGGACATCGACCTTGGTTCTGCAGAAAATTTAAGAGACCATTTCACGACAGGGGTTGACTTAACAATAATTTTTCTAACTGGTTCGGGAGAAATTGAACAACTTGGGACAATATTATTTTCGGTAATCGAAACGGGTTCTGACTCGCTAGTCGATAAAAATTTAAATGATTCTGATTTATTTACTAATATTTGATAACGCGACATTAAAATGCTAAGGTCAACATTCAACTGGTGCTTTATCAGCTCGTCTGACGTCACTTCCGGTACACATGCATCTAATCTCGATAAGTAATGTAAAAATTTGGTTTCTATTGTAAGACTTGTTTCTTTTGCTGGTGAAGTTTCAAATGCGACTAATAATTTTTCCAATGAATTTTTGCCGAGTTCGATTGCATCGCAATCTTCTCGAAATGAAAAAGGGTACACGAAGCTCTGATCCAAATTACCTTCAGATTCATTCTTTAAAATTTTTCGTAAGGTGGTTCGAAGGTCCTTAACCAAACCGTCGGCATTAACTCCGCGTTTTTGCAGTTCATATTCTAACTCAACTCGAACTAAGCGCTCTACTATAAATTTAAAACCCATTGTAGATAATAAAAATGGTGACGTAATTGAGTGCAAACAAATCTTAAAATTTATCACGATGACGTAATTTGTGACGACAATAACATGTGCTCACCAAACAGTTCTTTATCGTAAGCTTCAACTATAATATTATATGACGTTAAATAAGTTACAAAATTTGAAACGATTAAAATTTTTGAAAAGTGCAAAATACGTAATTCAAAATAAAGACACACGTCGCGGGCGTAAAATTTGTTATTAAAACAGCGGTAAGCCACACGTTGAGGGGCCAGTTTGTTACGGGCAAAATTCGACAACAGCACCACTGGGCGCGTCCGTCTTTTGCAGGACAAACCCGTCAGCGCACACAGGTGTAACAAAGGCCGAAAGGTGCCGACTAACTCGTCGTGGTGTGAGTATAACGAGAAAGTATAAATTTTGGGGTTGTGTGCGCTCAAAAAAATAACGGGGACGTCGAAATCGCGATAGTCTCGATATGGAAAAAATAACAAGGGCGCCACTGGCACGATTCTCTTGGTGTAGATGTTACGTAATTCCGTGCGCCAGACCGGAAGAACACCCTTAAAAATGAAATATTCACCGTCGTTGTCGTACTTTATCTTAGCAAGCGCCACCTTTCTACGTAGCTTTACAAATAAATACCCTGAAAAATAAATGTTAATTCAAACACAAATTTGGGTAACAAAACAATGTATAATGTTGAACGAAACACAGCATAAACAAAAAACATACATAGATGGATACATGTAGATAACAATAAAGCAAATAAATGGTAGTATTATAATTTAATAAAGTTTCTACTAAAATGGAGTGCACTCGAGCTAACTGTCTTTGACATGAAAAATAATTGACGGTATATAAAAATCTACTCTTAAAATTAAAACTGATGGTTGTTGACATTAAGAAAAGAAAATAAATATTGACGGTACATAAAAGTTCATGCTTCAAACAAAAACTGAAGCAATATTCACACCAAAGTGGCGAAACAAATGAATTTAACAGAACATGAATTTAACAGAAACACTCGGCGTCTAATTATCACAATATGGTTCAAAATAACTAACCTTAGACAACTTAGTCCCACAGCTGCGCAGACAGGTGATTTGCATAGATAAAGCATATGACGTGGAGGTTGGTGACGTCACAGGATCGTTGACGTCTTGAAATTGGTAGAGACGTGGGTGATTTTCGGTAACTTTGCTGGGCACGGTAATGACGTAACTTTTCCCCTAATAGCGGGTTGTTTCCAAAACACAGGAACGACACAGAACGATTTGGCGCACCAATAATTTTTAATTCCCCTAACACGGGTAAATAAGTGTATTATCATAATACACACGGCAATTCAAAATAAACGGTATATAAGATTTGGTGGCACTCGTATTCCATTAATAACTTGACGTCACGTGTCTACAAAGTTAACACCACATTTTGTCTCAAAATTACGATGTTCACTCGCTGGTAGTTGAAGAGCGAATGTTATGCTTTTCGAAAGAAGGGATGGCATGAACGCGCTTGGACCAATCGGAAAGCCGCTTACTAGCAGCTGTAAGTTGCAGCTGCGGGTCTATTTGTTTCGACTTGTTTAACCTTGTCTGGCGATAAATGAAATTATAAATTACTTCTTTCCACGGAATAAAACTTGACATCAACCTAACTAAATGCGAAATTAATTTAGATTTTATAAAAATTTACCAAATAACGGAACGAAAATTGGGGGGGGCTACAATTCAAAAAAAATCACATTACACCTTCCTGATAGCTGTCGGGTCAATATTTACACTATACCGAGTTGAGATATTTTAAATGAGTAAAGCGCTGTTCAAAACGGCTTTGAGCGAAGCGGAGGCTGCGGAAAGTTGGTTTTAACAAATGCAACCACCGCAAGACTCGGATTCACCCTAATTGTGTGCTTTTCCATAAATTTGTGGACCAACCACAAATTTTATTTTGTAACTGTTAATTAGACCTTTATCTTTTATAATTTGTTTTAAAAATCGATATTCAGGTATCTTAACTGTAACCACAACTTACCTATTTTAATTTCGATGGGAGGGGTTACAGTTAAAAGAGCCAATTAGAAAATCGCATTCAAAATTAATTTCTAAAGCCATTTTCAAACAAATTTGTGGTACATTCAAATTTTATTTTTCATGTCTATATGGCATTGTTATCTTTCATAATTTACAAAAAATGGTAAAATATGAATTAAATCTTAAAACGGACCAACACGTTGATACTTGCGGCACCAGACTCGGTCCTTTCCTGCCCTCAGGAACCAACTTCGCAGTTGGTTTGGTGCCTGCCGTGTTTATTAGTATACAGGGTGGTTGTAAACTGCGTGGCGCCCAAACCACATCTTCACAGCCTGCTCTTTGGAGCGTATCGCTTGGCACTCCCTGGTGTAATAATCCCACACCATCGAAAGGAAGAACCGGCTCAGTGTTTTACCGTTGGCGTCTCCTGCTCACGAGCTAGCAAAGAGGGCAAGTCTTTTTTTTGCCAGCCGCCCCTGAGATTAGCGGCTGCGGGGTTTTAGTTTATTTTACATCTGGGCATTCCAACGCCCAACTGAAACCGTAACAACGCTTTGAATGTGCAATAATTAATAAGTACCTAGCAATGGTAAATTTAACAATGAAGTTGGATCCACAAATATTTCTACCTGATTTGACGATAAGAACTTAAGAATTTCAAATGCTTTTAGTTAAATATTTTTTTAGCTATATTATTTAAAATTTATTGGTTCAACAAATTATTATGGAAATATGTAAAATGTACATTATAGGGTTAATGCTTATCAATACTAATTTTGAATCAATAATTTCTAAATAATTTATAATAAAGAAAATTTAGATAACATTTTTATGCACTTTGTTTACCTAGATCGGCTAATTAGAATATATAACAAATAAATGAATTCGTACCAAGTTTTAAAAATGAGCTAGGTTTTTCAAACATTTGTAATTTAAGGTTTATTTACCGGAAAGGAAAATAACCACTAAAAATATTTATACCTAAAAACGTAATTAATAGTATATTTAAGTAATCGGGTGCATAATCTTTTAAAGTCGAAATGACATCGAAAATGTCATTTCGAGATTATTGCAGTTAAAGTTTTGATACAGATTAATTCGATATTTCAAAGAATTATCTTGCGGCACAATGGTATTTTGTTGTATTTTAATTTTTTTCGCATACTGAACAATAGTAAAGCAATTCGTTTAAAAATAATAAAAAAGTTAGGGTAATACTGGAAATTATTTCCAGATGCGAGTAATTTCAATTGTATCACGCTGAAACTTTCTGAGAATATTTTCCAAAGGTTGAATTTACAGATAATTTAATAAAAGGAAATCGAAAATTTGAAATTCATAACTGTGCCAAAACCCCTTAATTTTTTTAATTTCTTCAAATTCCAATTTTGGCGCTATTATTTATCAAAATATAAGTTTTACCGGGAGGTTGACCACTGACCAAAAATGTGTACACCAAATTTGCATTTACAATAATTTGCAAAATATTGCAAATAATTTCAAAATTTTTAAATAATTTCAAAATTTTTAAATAATTTCAAAATTTGCAAACATTTGCAAAAATTTACACAGATATCATATTTGCAAACGATTTCAGATATTTGCAAAAATTTGCAGTCATTTGCAAAAATTTACACACATTTGCAAAAATTTACACACATTTGTAAAATTTGCAACATTTGCAGAAATTTACACAAATATTTCCAAACAATTTCAGACATTTACAGCTATTTGCAAAGATTTAAGGCATTTGCAGGCATTTACAAAAATTTACAGGAATTTGCAAGAATTTACACACATTTGCAAAATTTGAAAAGCATTTGCAAATCATTTACAAAATTATGTACACCAAATATACCAGGTGGTCAATCCCTCGATTATGATGAAGTACGTGAAGTGTGAAGTTAATTGTACACGATTTTCTCTAGCGGTTGACCCCTCGGAAAATTACATTCAAAAATAATTTCTAAAGTCGTTTTTTAACCAAATTTGTGGTCCATTTGCAAATTTTATTTTTTTATGTCTAAATGGCATAGCTATCTTTCATAATTTACAAAAAAAAATGGTAAAAATCGCAATCACGGTTAATTAACTCTTGGCGAGATTTAAACCAATAAACTTACATATAACACACTAGTGAGCTGGGACTAAAACTTGCCCTATGGGCTCCCGGGGTAACATTTTTCTGCCGTGACTTATTTGCAATATTACACACTAGTACCATAAATAGCTATTAGAAGCTTATAGAATTTATTACCACGGTTGTTGCAATGCGACATTAATTGATGTAATTTGTTATTGTATAAAAATCAATAAAGTTACATGCAATGAGAAGTATTCAATTTATTGAAGAAACCATCTCCTAAACGTAAGATAATTAAATACGGCCAAATTTATTGTCAACAGAATGATATAATTTTCTTGATCTATTAAAGATTTCAGAAGTTACAAAATGCCACCTCAGTAAATTAATAGTTGCAAAATAATAATTTATTGAAATATAAAAAAAAATTAATTAAATTACGTTTAACTCGTAAGGCAAGCAATGATACTTGTCCTAACGTGCGACTGCAAAAGATCGGTTTTCATACATGGGGAGATGCAATTCCTAAGAAGAACCAAAGGCTACACAAGACTGGACACATAAGAAACGAAGACATTTGCGCCGAAGTGCAAACCTTCTCCGTCAATGAAAGAAAAAATGGAAAATCGCACCTAAATAGAACGGAAGACAAAAGAATTCCAAAGAAAATACTCTCTTACAACTCGAAAGGGAAAAGAGATATTGGCCGACGGAGAAAGCGGTGGCTTTGAAAATAAAAATAATAATAAAATAAAAATAAAAATAAAAAGAAAAATAAAAACCAAAAGAGGATTAAAATTGAACAAAATGAACCTGAATCGGTTGCATTTCCAAAACACAATGTACTATAAAAAGAAAATATAGTTGAAGCGATAGGCCAATGAAAATTTAACAAGTAGACACCTTTTTTAACAACACACTACCAACGTAAACATTCAAAAAAGCAGAGTCGCATTCGGCAACATCGTCGAATGAAAAAAAAACAAAACATTTTAAACTGGGGTGTCTGCAGGGTGTGGAACACCCTCCAGTTCCTTTGCCACGGTATATCTACAGTTTTCTTCTGATAAAAAATAAACTAATTAATCCATGGGGTCTGAGGGGTGTAAAACACCCTTCAGTACCCAAATATTAGAATGCAGGCAAGCATATTAAAGGTTTGAAAATTTAGTAGAAACTCTCCGCTACCGTTTTAGTTTTCTAAAAAAAATGTGACATATTCTTGGAGGAGGGGGGGAGCAACAAAAAACGATAAAGCCAAAAGAAATTATGTACAATCATGCACAAACGATTATTAAGATTATTTTCAAAATCGGGAGGGTGGAGCTAGCAGGTCTCCAGCCCCCACCTCCCAACTAATTTTCTAAATAATTAAAAACCAAAAAAGGTCCAACCGAAAATAAAAAATGTACAATAGATTTAGACTTTCTTGAATTAAAAATTCGCATTGGAAGGGGACTAATGATATGCACCTTATCCAATCAGACTACAACGAAATAACTAAACATACAACAAAACAAAGACAAATCAAACACCTCATTGGTAGATAACAACGCCAAAATTTGAATTTGGAGAAATTAGAAAAAATAATTTTAAAAAATAGGACGTTTTAAACTTTTTCGCAAACACATTTACCACGTGACAATTTTAAGGTTAGGGTCATTCGAGCGTCAGAGTTGATTGCTAAAGGTGGTGAGTAGATTTTGTATTTTCTCTATCAATCTGGGTCTGAGGAGATCAATTCCACTTTGTGGATAAGATCGAAACCTTAGGTCATCCAGTAAGTTGTTGAAATTATAATTTTTGTTTGCTATTTTTTTCATTCAACGATGTTGCTAAATGCGACTCTGCTTTTTTGAATGTTTACGTTGGTAATATGTTGTGAAAAAGGTGTCTACTGGTTAGACTTTCTATGGCCTATCACCTCAACTATATTTTCTTTTCAACCTCATTAGTAATTTCGTCAATTTAACTTTAATGTATTTTAACTGATAGATAACTATAGTTGAAGAAATCGGGCATAAGAAGATAGTTTAAATTGTATTATTACATTCTGGAGCCGTCTCTGTAAAACCGAGACAATCGCGTTATTTTCGCTTCAATGTAATTAATTAATCACGACAAAATAATGAATTACCAAACCTTTTTATTGAGCTACCAAACCATGATATTCAAACAAATGAGCTAGAAAAAATTACAAAATTAACTAAAAGAAATCCAAGTTTAATTTAATTAATTGATTGCTATTAAACTAGCAACTACCAAAACTATTAATTAGTAAAATAATGACCGCCAAAAGTCTATTCAACGTTTAAGTTAAAAAAATGTTAATAAAATTTACTGATGTAAGTTAATTTGCTTTCAAATAATTATTATTGAATACACGTGTCTTAGCTATGATACACATTGACATATTATAACACACATATATAATTAAAAATTAGCATCTTCTTCCTTTCCACTTTCATTGGACCCTCTTTTAATGCAAAAGATTCCCTTGAGTATTCTGGTAAAATTGAGAACTTGCCATACCAAAGAACAGAAAATGACTGCTTTGAAGATTTTTAACTAATTATCTTAATTTATTTATTTATTATAATTATAATAACTTACAACGACATGAAATTGTATAATACATAATTCAAAGCAAGAATAACATAGCAACAAATTAATACTCAAATATAACAATAAAGAAATAAAGAGATTGAGAAAATTGATTGACAAAACCCTTTAAAGGAATAATGACTCCAAAGCTACCCAAGGAAGTCCACTAAGAGACAGGATAATTAAATTAGAGAAAACTTACAATTCAAATGCAATAAAATAGAAGAAAATAAAATAAGATGAACACTTGGACAACCTGGGTAAACAAAGTGGAACAAAATGGGTAAACCGAAAAGTGCATCTTTGCCTGGAGGTAATTTTTTTTATTGTTAACCTGATTTTTGAACCAGTACATATACATACTTTGTGTAATGTATAACTACCCCCAAATGTGCCTAAATACTTTTTTAAAAATAGCTATACACTAATAAATACTTTTCAATATGTTGACTAAATTGGCAACAAAATTTAATCTAATTGGGTATTATTATTATCTATTACCTATTTAACTTACCAATGTTTGGAAAATATTTCATTGAAGATTTTTCATAAGTGGCAAAAAGTTCATATTAAAAGTTAACACTGAACAAGAAGAATACAGCCAATTAACTACACCCCAAAAATAGTGGATGAATTTTGAATTTTAGATGTATGTATTTCACGATACAGACGAAACAACAAAAACGGAATACCTTCGTGTGTGTGTTATTGTGTATGGAAATATTTCATGGGTAATTTCTTGCTTTTTTTATTTTTGGCGTTTTGTGATCTGGCTATTAGAGACTTTAAAAGTCCCTAAAAACTTATAGGAGTCCTTTTATTTGTTTGTTGTTGGGTTCGAGTATTAATTTGTTATGTTACTTTTGTATTGTATATTATACTATGTACAATTTCACCTCGTTATAAATTTGTCCAAAGAAGTCATTTTCTGTACTTTGGTATATAAAGTACCCAATTATACCGGAATTTCAAGGAAATCTTTTGCATTGAAAGAGTGTCCAATGGAAGTGGAAAGGAAGGAGATTCTAATTTTTAATTATATAAATGCAAACTGAATAAATAAACTTTAAAATACAACAATACTAGTTTCATAGTGTGTATAAATATTGTGTGTGTATAAATATTTTTATTTCTTGACTATGTTGAGTCAAGCCGTTGGCATTTCAGACTGCTATTTTAAGGTTTTTTAAGGACGGTCTCCACGGACAGCAAGCTTAATATTATGCCAAGTATGGTAAACATTCTATCATCCGTCCGTGAGCTGTAGGTGGGTGGACAGTTACAAACGGTGGAGAGCTAATCTCTAATTTCACATCAAATTAAGCAAAATCCTAAAATGCATTTTAATCAAATTTCCATCTCCGAAACCATAAATTTAAACACCACTTCCAACAAGGAACCATCAAGCCGACTCATTGACTTTGATCCTGCCGTTACAACTCATAAATACTTCACCTATCGTTCATCCCGTTAGAAACCGAGCCAATAGCGGCTACACCTAAATCCCACATCACTGAGGCTTTCGAATAACCGGCTGATCCATCCCACTTAATTTAAATTCTTTTTAAAAAATTCGCAACCGCGTGACGGACACCGAAGTGAACAACCTACGTACGCCCCCGGGGGTGCCCGTTCTTCTGTGTAATTGCCGCTGCGGGACCACAGGAGCGTACCAACCGCGAGGTAGTGAACGTTTTTAAACCTTCGAGTGTCGGACAATCGGGCGCGAGCTAAACCAACAGCCAGATCAAGCTTGGAGCAATGACATGGAAGCCATCGCCTCCCTAAATTCTAACGCCCATTACCACTAAAGATGAAGGAAATATGGGACGATGATTCGGTGCTTCGTTCAGCCACCATGTTTATCGTTTATCGTGGGGAGCTACCGCTCCCTTTGTTACGGGCAAAATTCGACAACAGCACTACTGGGCGCGTCCGTCTTTTGCAGGACAAACCCGTCAGCGCACACAGGTGTAACAAAGGCCGAAAGGTGCCGACTAACTCGTCGTGAGGTGTGAGTATAACGAGAAAGTATAAATTTTGGGGTTGTGTGCGCTCAAAAAAATAATAACGGGGACGTCGAAATCGCGATAGTTTCGATATGGAAAGAAAATATTTCAAGGGCGCCACTGGCGTGATTCTATAGGTATAGTCGTTGTTAAGTAATTCCGTACGCCAGGCCGGAAAACTACCTTTAAAAACGAAATATTCACCGTCGTGATTGTACTTTATCTTAGCAAGCACCACCTTCTACGTAGCTTTACAAATAAATACCCTGAAAAATAAATGTTAATTCAAACACAAATTTGGGTAACAAAACAATGTATAATGTTGAACGAAACACAGCATAAACAAAAAACATACATAGATGGATACATGTAGATAACAATAAAGCAAATAAATGGTAGTATTATAATTTAATAAAGTTTCTACTAAAATGGAGTGCACTCGAGCTAACTGTCTTTGACATGAAAAATAATTGACGGTATATAAAATCTACTCTTAAAATTAAAACTGATGGTTGTTGACATTAAGAAAAGAAAATAAATATTGACGGTACATAAAAGTTCATGCTTCAAACAAAAACTGAAGCAATATTCACACCAAAGTGGCGAAACAAATGAATTTAACAGAACATGAATTTAACAGAAACACTCGGCGTCTAATTATCACACAATATGGTTCAAAATAACTAACCTTAGACAACTTAGTCCCACAGCTGCGCAGACAGGTGATTTGCATAGATAAAGCATATGACGTGGAGGTTGGTGACGTCACAGGATCGTTGACGTCTTGAAATTGGTAGAGACGTGGGTGATTTTCGGTAACTTTGCTGGGCACGGTAATGACGTAACTTTTCCCCTAGAGCGGGTTGTTTCCAAAACGCAGGAACGACACAGAACGATTTGGCGCACCAATAATTTTTAATTCCCCTAACACAGGTAAATAAGTGTATTATCATAATACACACGGCAATTCAAAATAAACGGTATATAAGATTTGGTGGCACTCGTATTCCATTAATAACTTGACGTCACGTGTCTACAAAGTTAACACCACATTTTGCCTCGAAATTACGATGTTCACTCGCTGAAAGTTGATGAGCGAATGTTATGCTTTTCGAAAGAAGGGATGGCATGAACGCGCTTGGACCAATCGGAAAGCAGCGATAAGCTGCAGCTGCGGGCAGCTGTGGCAAACACGTTTTGACTTGAATAACCTTGTTGAAAATTTGTCTACAAAACCGCGCGTGGTGGTAATTCAAAACTTCTTTCCACGGAATAAAACTTGACATCAACCTAACTAAATGCGAAATTAATTTAGATTTTATAAAAATTTACCAAATAACGGAACGAAAATTGGGGGGGGCTACAATTCAAAAAAAATCACATTACACCCCCTCTACTCGAAGAGTGATTTCCCAAATTACTCTTGGGCTAACAAGAAAATCTGAGTGACTATGAACGAGAAAAAAAATTGACTTAATAAAAAAACTTTAAAATGACTAAATTTTCTTAACGAGACGCGATAATTACTGCACACTACTACTCCACACGACATACATACCGAAGTATAAAAAGGCTTTTAAGTCCTGGGACTAACATGATGTAGCTCAGTCAAGCTCAAACAAAGACAATGCAAGTCTACGGTATATGCTAGGCTAAACGAGTGAAGCTCATCACCTAACCAACAGAATAAGTGAGAGAAGCTCATCCTACTCCGGGGACACCCTCAAAAACCAAGTTTGCAAACCAATTGCATCAAAAATCTCAATGAAGGAGTGTTAAACTTAACGAACTCACTTCAGAACTACTACACAAAACATCAAGCTAAATGGGGCGTTGTACGATTATCAATTAGGCGGTCCCTATTCCTAACCAATATTGGCTATAAACCTACCGCACAACGAGCCAAGGGGAAGGCGAAATAGAAGACTAACGAAGAAGAAAGGAAAAACAGATAGAGAAGATAAGTATGAGAGAGAGTTCTCTCAGTAATGAGTTACCAACGAAATTGGATAACTCGACAGCTAGTAGCCAAATTTATCGTCGTGACTAAAGGACGATAGAGAGGAAGGAAGAAAATTTAAAGACAAGAAACGTAAGAGAGACGGATGGTTATTTTGGAGGTACAAACAACCAAACTGCAAAAGTAAACGAGGAAGTTGGTTACTTCATTTCAAATGGCAGGACGTACGCAACCATGAAGAGACACGGAAAGGGGGTTAAATAAATGCTACCGAACATTATACTACTGTCGCAACCGAACTAAACAACGTAATGCTTACAAAATAAGCTAAAAATCTAAAATAACAGAATTGACAAAAGTTCGCCACTGAGGCTAATAAACAAAAGGGTTTCATCCGATATCGGACCTACATCACGATAGAGAGGGTTTTGTACAACAAACGCTGATTGTTGTCCAAAAGGTATCCCACAATACCAAATGCAAGCTAAATAAAGAATGACCCAAAAGGTCGCAAAGTCTCAAATGGCTAATTCTGAAAATTTGTTGACTGTCTCCTCTGCATAACTCGAGGTAGAACTATGGTTTGAGATTAAACTCAAAACGCAAACGTTATAACTAATACTTAAAATAATTTGATTAACGAGAAACTGAAATTGTGACATCTCTGGCTCGATTCATCAACAAGGCGTGCGCAACTTAAACGATACTTACGATACTTCAAATCGATTAAGACTACGATACTCAACGATACTTTACGATACTTAACGATACTCAACGATACTTCACGATACTTAACGATACTAAACGATAAAATACACGCAACTCTATTGACAAGTCTAACCGAGACAACAACAACACAACGATACCGATACTAAAAATTTGAAACGTAAGTGACAAAAAAAAATGAATGAAAATTTAAAAAAAAATGGAACGTTAAACGAAAATTAACGAAAGTGCTCGCAGTTTAGGGTCTTACTCGGGACCAGACACACGATATTCGATAAAATTTTGAAAATGTAAACCGATAAAAAAAATTAAAAATGAAAATAAAATTTTCAAAAAAACTAAAATGAACGAGAGTGAGCGCAGTTTAGGGTCTTACTCGGGACCAGACTTCAAGTCTTTGGCGTGCCAAACACCTTTAACGATACCGGAAGCGTTAGATAACTCAAAAGTTGTACTTGAGATTTTTCTATTAATTAAAAATGGACCGACAAATTTTGGTGCCAACTTGGCATTAAAATGTTTCGCGGCATCCGATAAAACATAATTTCGTCTAAAAACTGTATCACCTACTTCGAAAGTAGCAGGACGTCTACGTAAGTCGTACTGAATTTTTGACTTGTCATAAGCAATTCTTAATCTTTAACGATATCATCATAAATGTGCGAAAGAGCTGGAGCGCGACGAATCAGCTCGCTACGGTCGGCAAACGTAATATCTTCTAATGTATCTTTATTAACGGTACCGGAATATTGATTTCCTTCTAATATCATTTCTCTACCGAAATTCGCGAAATATGGAGTCATACCGGTAACTTCATGAACGGCAGTTCTAACGGCACACGCAACTTTAGGGAGATAACGATCCCAATGTTTATGATTTTCTCTAACATAAGACGCTAACATGGTTTTCAAAACGCGGTTCACACGTTCAACGGATTAGCTTGGGCGTGATAATACGCGCAATAAAGTATTTGAGTTTTATAAGAGGAAGCTAAATTTCTAAATTCCTTACTACGAAATTGAACACCGTTATCGGTAATTAAGTATTGCGGGGCTCCAAATAACAACAATACATTTTCTTCTAATTTCTGAATTACCTGGGCTGCGGTAGCAGACCTCATCGGGAAAAACAAAGCGAATTTTGTGAAGCAATCTACAACCGATAAAATATACGAAAAACCTCTATTTGATCTGGGAAGCGGACCAACAATATCAACGGATATCATTTGCCAAGGCTTCTTAACTTCTGGGTGACGTGACATAAAACCTGCGGGTTTCTTCTGTTCGGGTTTGTGTTCGACACATACTGAACATCTATTGACGTAATACGCGATATCAACTTTCATTCTAGGCCAAAAATAACGTTGCGCGATGCGCTCGTAAGTTTTATAAATTCCTAAATGACCTGAGGTCGGTTTATCATGACCTTCTTCTAAAATTTCTTTTCTACGATATTTCGGTATAACTTCTCTCCAGTCGTAATCTTTACCATCGAGATCGGGATATTGTAATCTAACGCGTTTAAAAAAGTTTATTATTTTGAATTCTCCATTCACGAAATTTAATAGGATTTTTCTCAACTCTGGTCATCATTCGATTAAACCATCGATCGATACGTAACTTTATAGGATTTTGACTTAAATTTTGAATATTTTCGGAAGTTTCAGGGGGCGGGATTAATTTTGACAGGGTTTATTGAAATAGTCTCTATCTCAGGAACTGAGCGAGACAAGGCGTCAGGGACTAAATGATCTTTACCTTTTCTATGAATAATGTCGAAATCGTAAGGTTGTAAACGAACCATCCATCGGGCAAGTCTGCCTGAAGGTTTTTCTAAATTATTTAACCAAACAAGGGAATGGTGGTCGGTAATAACGGTAAAATGAGAAGCTTCAACGTAAGGTCTTAATTTTTCAACTGCCCAAAGAACAGCTAAACATTCTCTTTCTGTAACGGAATAATTACGTTCGATACGCGTTAGGGATCTACTGATGTAACAGATCACACGTTCTTCATCGTTAATGGTTTGAGTCAAAACAGCGCCTATGCCAAAACCTGAGGCATCTGTTTGAATAGTAAACGGGACGTTAAAATCGGGACACGAAAGTATTGGGGCGGAAATCAAATGATCTTTAATAGTCGAAAAAGCGACTTCACACATCTCATCCCAAATAAATTTACAATTTTTCTTTAAAAGAGCCGTAAGAGGCGCGGTAATTGACGAGAACTGGGGGATAAATCTTCGATACCAAGAAGCCATACCTATAATTTGTCTAATTTCTTTAGTATTTCGCGGGACAGGCATTTTAATGATAGCCGAAACTTTTCTGGATCTGCAAGCAGACCTTGAGAATTAATGACGTAACCTAAATATTTGAGTTCTGACTGACAAAATGACATTTATCTCTACTCAGCGCTAAACCTGCTTCACGTAAGCGTCGTAAGACTTCTTCTAAAATTTCCATATGTTTTCAAAGTTTGGCGCGCAGATAATAATATCATCTAAATAGACGAACACAAGGGCTCTAACTTAGGACCTAAAATTTGATCAACCAAACGTTGCCAAGTCGCTGGTGCGTTATGTAAGCCAAAGGCATTCGAACGAATTGGTATAAACCTCTTCCGGGAATAGTAAACGCGGTATACTGTTTAGAATTTTCATCCAAAGTGATCTGCCAATATGCAGACTTAATATCCAAAGACGTAATAAAACGCGCGTCACGAAGACGATCTAAGATAGCGGTAACATACGGTATAGGGTAAGCATCTTTTCCGAGACTTGATTAAGTTTTCGAAAATCTACACAAAACGATAAGATTGATCTTTTTTCTAACTAGGAGGATTGGATTGCTCCAAGCACTCTTACTAGGTTCTATGACACCTAACTTTAACATTTTATCTAACTCAGTATCGATATGTTCTTGAACTTTAGGATTTACGGGTAATATCTTTGTTTAATAGGAGGAGGTAGTTTTAATCACGTGTTGGATCAAATCGGTACGACCTAATTCAGGGTTGTTAATTTTAAAATGACTTTCGATAACATTTTCTAAAATTTTGCGTTGACAAACGGTAAGATTAAAAGTTGATTCTAATGGGGTGACTTTGTCCGTACTTAAAACTGAAATATTTGCATTGCAAAGTGCCATTGATCGTGACGTAAATCGGGAACGAAGCCGATAGCTTGCCAAAATCAACTCCAAGAATAAGACATTGTTTAATATCCGGTACTACGATAATTTTTAAACTAACTACGCGATCCTTCAACCTAATGGGGACGGTACAAGTGCCTAAACTGACAATAGATACTCCATTTGCGACAGTGCAAGTGGGTCGAGAATTTCCTTTAACACGTAATTTAATGCCGATAGATTGTAGCATATTCCAACCTTCTTGGCCTAAAATTGTATGACTAGCACCTGAATCTAGTAATGCTAACATACGACAACCTAAAATATTAACGGTAACATGAGGACGTTTATCCTCGGAAGCATTTTCTATAACAAAATCTAAAATAACTTTATTTTTTTCAAAACGGGATTTTCTTTCATCAATTAACTTTGTAATGTAAGTCGAGTTTACAAAGGTACGGGACGGCATTTTACGACTACTTAATGTCGTCCTTCGGGGTTTTCCGAAGCATGGTGTTGATTGCTATTACAAGCGGGACACGTAATGGTAGTAACATCTGGTTTACCACAGCGGTAACAATATTTTTGCCTTTGTGGGTGCGGGCAAACATTCGCAAAATGATTGGGATCATTACAATTCCAACAAGCGTAAACGGTAGCTGTTCTAACTTGACCTAAACTTCGACGATCACTGCCTCGGTTAAAACCTCGGCCTCGGCTTAAGCCTCGACTCGAACTATTATGTTCACGTCCGCGGGACGAAACACTAGCGATAGGGGTACGACGATTATTAATATTATTATTCGGATTACTATTATTATTATTACTTCCATTATTATTATTATTATTTAAATTATTATTATTATTACGATAAAGATTACTATTATTACTTAAATTCTTATTATTATTACTTAAATGATTATTATTCTGACTATTACTATTATTACTACTTAAATTTTGATTAATATTTACGTTGGGATTAATGTTTAAATAAGCGAGATCGGTTTCAAGATCATTTTTCTTTCGGGAAGGCGGGACGTAACTGTCGATAGCAAATCGTCGTTCCTCAATGGTACGACCATATTCTAATAATTCATCAAATGTACTAATTATCGTTAACCCTAATTGACTCTGATAAAATGGTGTAAGATTCTTTAAAACAATTCGTAATTTTTTCGGTTCGGTAAGCGGTTCTAATAAACGAGAAAACATTGTAGACATAACGGAAATATAAATACTCATATTTTCATCTGAACCTTGAGTTCGACGTTTAATTTCATCTAATAATCTATCATCGTAATCGATTGGTCTAAATTCTTTATTCAAAAGTGAAACTAAATTTTGCCAGGTATGGGCTTTATGTTTATTAGCTCTAAACCAAATTAGAGCTTTACCGGAAAATAAATCGATAGCTTCATCCAATAATTGAACGTACGAAACATTTCGAGCAATTACTAGTTCTTCTACTCGTTCTAAAAATGCCGACAAGGACATCGACCTTGGTTCTGCAGAAAATTTAAGAGACCATTTCACGACAGGGGTTGACTTAACAATAATTTTTCTAACTGGTTCGGGAGAAATTGAACAACTTGGGACAATATTATTTTCGGTAATCGAAACGGGTTCTGACTCGCTAGTCGATAAAAATTTAAATGATTCTGATTTATTTACTAATATTTGATAACGCGACATTAAAATGCTAAGGTCAACATTCAACTGGTGCTTTATCAGCTCGTCTGACGTCACTTCCGGTACACATGCATCTAATCTCGATAAGTAATGTAAAAATTTGGTTTCTATTGTAAGACTTGTTTCTTTTGCTGGTGAAGTTTCAAATGCGACTAATAATTTTTCCAATGAATTTTTGCCGAGTTCGATTGCATCGCAATCTTCTCGAAATGAAAAAGGGTACACGAAACTCTGATCCAAATTACCTTCAGATTCATTCTTTAAAATTTTTCGTAAGGTGGTTCGAAGGTCCTTAACCAAACCGTCGGCATTGACTCCGCGTTTTTGCAGTTCATATTCTAACTCAACTCGAACTAAGCGCTCTACTATAAATTTAAAACCCATTGTAGATAATAAAAATGGTGACGTAATTGAGTGCAAACAAATCTTAAAATTTATCACGATGACGTAATTTGTGACGACAATAACATGTGCTCACCAAACAGTTCTTTATCGTAAGCTTCAACTATAATATAATATGACGTTAAATAAGTTACAAAATTTGAAACGTTTAAAAATTTTTTGAAAAGTGCAAAATACGTAATTCAAAATAAAACACACGTCGCGGGCGTAAAATTTGTTATTAAAACAGCGGTAAGCCACACGTTGGGCGCCAATTTGTTACGGGCAAAATTCGACAACAGCACCACTGGGCGCGTCCGTCTTTTGCAGGACAAACCCGTCAGCGCACACAGGTGTAACAAAGGCCGAAAGGTGCCGACTAACTCGTCGTGAGGTGTGAGTATAACGAGAAAGTATAAATTTTGGGGTTGTGTGCGCTCAAAAAATAATAACGGGGACGTCGAAATCGCGATAGTCTCGATATAAAATAAACAAGGGCGCCACTGGCACGATTCTCTGGTGTAGACGTTACGTAATTCCGTGCGCCAGACCGGAAGAACACCTTTAAAATGAAATATTCACCGTCGTTGTCGTACTTTATCTTAGCAAGCGCCACCTTCTACGTAGCTTTACAAATAAATACCCTGAAAAATAAATGTTAATTCAAACACAAATTTGGGTAACAAAACAATGTATAATGTTGAACGAAACACAGCATAAACAAAAAACATACATAGATGGATACATGTAGATAACAATAAAGCAAATAAATGGTAGTATTATAATTTAATAAAGTTTCTACTAAAATGGAGTGCACTCGAGCTAACTGTCTTTGACATGAAAAATAATTGACGGTATATAAAATCTACTCTTAAAATTAAAACTGATGGTTGTTGACATTAAGAAAAGAAAATAAATATTGACGGTACATAAAAGTTCATGCTTCAAACAAAAACTGAAGCAATATTCACACCAAAGTGGCGAAACAAATGAATTTAACAGAACATGAATTTAACAGAAACACTCGGCGTCTAATTATCACACAATATGGTTCAAAATAACTAACCTTAGACAACTTAGTCCCACAGCTGCGCAGACAGGTGATTTGCATAGATAAAGCATATGACGTGGAGGTTGGTGACGTCACAGGATCGTTGACGTCTTGAAATTGGTAGAGACGTGGGTGATTTTCGGTAACTTTGCTGGGCACGGTAATGACGTAACTTTTCCCCTAATAGCGGGTTGTTTCCAAAACACAGGAACGACACAGAACGATTTGGCGCACCAATAATTTTTTAATTCCCCTAACACGGGTAAATAAGTGTATTATCATAATACACACGGCAATTCAAAATAAACGGTATATAAGATTTGGTGGCACTCGTATTCCATTAATAACTTGACGTCACGTGTCTACAAAGTTAACACCACATTTTGTCTCGAAATTACGATGTTCACTCGCTGAAAGTTGATGAGCGAATGTTATGCTTTTCGAAAGAAGGGATGGCATGAACGCGCTTGGACCAATCGGAAAGCAGCGATAAGCTGCAGCTGCGGGCAGCTGTGGCAAACACGTTTTGACTTGAATAACCTTGTTGAAAATTTGTCTACAAAACCGCGCGTGGTGGTAATTCAAAACTTCTTTCCACGGAATAAAACTTGACATCAACCTAACTAAATGCGAAATTAATTTAGATTTTATAAAAATTTACCAAATAACGGAACGAAAATTGGGGGGGGCTACAATTCAAAAAAAAAATCACATTACACCTTCCTGATAGCTGTCGGGTCAATATTTACACTATACCGAGTTGAGATATTTTAAATGAGTAAAGCGCTGTTCAAAACGGCTTTGAGCGAAGCGGAGGCTGCGGAAAGTTGGTTTTAACAAATGCAACCACCGCAAGACTCGGATTCACCCTAATTGTGTGCTTTTCCATAAATTTGTGGACCAACCACAAATTTTATTTTGTAACTGTTAATTAGACCTTTATCTTTTATAATTTGTTTTAAAAATCGATATTCAGGTATCTTAACTGTAACCACAACTTACCTATTTTAATTTCGATGGGAGGGGTTACAGTTAAAAGAGCCAATTAGAAAATCGCATTCAAAATTAATTTCTAAAGCCATTTTTCAAACAAACTTGTGGTACATTCGCAAATTTTATTTTTTCATGTCTATATGGCATTGTTATCTTTCATAATTTACAAAAAAAATGGTAAAAATTGCAATCAGGGTTAATTAACTCTCGCCGAGATTTTAAACCAATAAACTTACATATAACTAACGCTAGTGAGCTGGGACTAAAACTTGCTCTAAGGGCTCGCTGGCTAACGTTTTTCTGACGTGACTTAATTGCAATATTACACACTAGTATCATAAATAGCTATTATTAGCTTCTAGAATTTATTACCACATTTGTTGCTATGCGACATTATTTGATATAATTTGTTGTAATCATACATAAAAGAGTAGTATAGATGTTCAAGTCTGTAGTCAAGGGTGTAGTTTTTACCAACATTCAGGGATGGCGGTGTTTCAATTAATGATTAATGATTAATGTTGTTCGTTATCTGTGAATTTGATGTTTGCTATTTAAACATCGAATGCCAAATAAAGTGTATCATCATGTTGATTATCATCATTATGTTTATTTAATCAGAATACAGGTATTACAATCGCAACGTATTTTTGAAACTTAACCTTTTGTGTACATCAAAATTATAGGTTGTTACGCTCCACTTTTTTACGTAACACGAAATAGCAATTTAAAGCTATAAAGTAGAAATTTTGAAAAAGAGTATCTAAATTTAATATACATAGTATAAATATTATGCAGGAAAATAACTAATCTGTTATTGCCGCCAGTATGACGCCGTTATAGTCTGCAAGAGATAACATAAATTCTAGCGTAGATGCAGTAAAAGTATAAAGAGTTGCAATTAAAATGTAGACCAACTATTACCTGAGTATAAGTTAAAGCTATAATGCTGAAATAAAATGCAATCTTTGGTTGACTGAGTGACACGTGTCCGTCCGAGACACCTACGCTCAAAAAAGTGCAGAATAATGCAAGCCGTGATAACCGCCAAGAGGCAGTGGGAAAATAAGTAAAAGTTATAGGAAAGGGTAGAAAAACCAGGAAGTTGCTCCGAGACCTCGAAAGAGAGAAGATGTAGTTTTCTAGCTTAGCGTACGCGCTACTCGGTTTTAAAATAAGTTCTACAATTTGGGAAACTTATAAAAATTACCGGAAGCCGCTAATTATTATCGCCTCGAAAAACCCAAAGTTTAAAATGGGGAAATTATTACCTAACTTGATATGAACATCGGTGCCGTCTAAATTATCGAAATAACGTAAATAGTTTAGTGCAAATAAATTATAAATACCGATTAATATAATAATGTGCAGTTTAAATTTAAAGAACTCAAGTTTTCTAATAAAGGAATTACCTTAATAGCAATTAATAACCAAAAACGTATTAATAAAATAACGTGCCGTTTAAATTTAAAGAAATCAAATTATCGACTAAATAATTACCTTACAAATAATTAAATAAACTTTTTTGTGAAAGTTAACGAACAAAACAGTAAATATCGCATGCGATTCGGTAGTAACCATCGATAGCTTGTACAGCAAACATGAAATGTTAGTACTACCATAAAATTGGTTAACAAAACCAAAATAACGTAACGGCAACTTAGCGAGGGTTAGCGCTAGCAATTAATGCGCCTCATAACCTATCTAAATAAAATTAAGAATAAAAATCCGAATAACAATTAATCCACGCACTCAATGGACCACGTTATTTGGGGAATCAACAATTACCACTCAGGGGGTGTCATCTCCAATTTGTCGGAGAAGTATCGTTACTACAATTTACCACCTATCGATGTCACCTAAAGGTAACAATTTTTGTATTAGCTATAAGAAAGTGCCGTCTGTGTAAAGTGCCGCGCAAATGACGATTAGACCAATGGTCTCTAAACTCGACAACTCTTTAAGTAATCCTAGTAATTGTACAGGATCAATTTTCGTTCGCAATAAGCCAACCTAATAACTATTATAGCTTGAACTAAATAAAGCTTGATTAAATAATGTGTATTGCTTAAGCCATAGGCAAGTTTAAGTATTTAATATTGAATAAATTAATATCAATGTCACTTGACGATAAAGAACAATTTTGAGTAAATATGATTACCTTTGAACTAAGTAGATTTAAGAAATGCTAAGGTGACTAAATTTAGGATAGGGTTGTGATTAATGTGTTTATATTTTTATGATTCAATTATACGACTTTTATAATGTATTCTGTGTTTTTAATGACAAGCTGCCCAGACCAATAAGTAAGCAATTTTCGAACCTGGCCTCCCTCGAATACTTGTATTTGAAGTGGAGGACCGCTGACTACTCGAGGCATAATATGTTTGTAAGTTTACAAGGTAGGTAAACCAAAGACCTAAGAACCATCTAACAAGGTAAGATGTATTTTCTGATTTGTTATTTATAAGTAATATTACAAAATTAAATTTTGTTTTAGGTCTTATTAATTAACGTCAAATGTAATGGATATCGCAAAGTTTTTAGTATTTGATTATGCGAGTGAAATTATGATAAGACATTCCGATTTAAGTCATCCTATGTGTTTACTGCATTAATTCCTCTTCGTCAAGGCATTTTTGATTAAGCCGATGAAAACCTCACGAAAAATAAGTTTTCAAAAAGGAACGAAAAAGCATGCGCCTTCCAAAATAAGTAGGTAACTGAAATTTTATTATTACGGTAATCGTTTTGTTTGATCCCTTTTGACATTTTAATCAGATATTTGTTTTAATTCCTTAGACAATTCTTTACTTGTTAAAAGACGAGTGGATTTAAATCAAGATCCTGCTGAAAAATTTGTTTATTAATATGCCTGGAATTTTTAAAGCCAGCAACATGTTGCTCAACATGATGCGCAACGTTGCGGCACATTTGTTTAACATTGTTTTCTGTCCACACAACAATGACAACATTGTTAAACAAATGTTCCGCAACGTTGCGCATCATGTTGCACGTCAATTGTTCTCCAGTGAATATATGGCTTTAGTATTTTTAAGTAATTTTTTATAGTCAGATTCAATATAGGATCATTAAGACGCTGCTACATTTTGGCTTAAATCTAGTTCTATCATTTGATGATAATTTTATTATGCACGAAAAGATTAAGAAAACAAATTTGCGTCAAAAACTACCTTCTTTTGTGTTTTCAGTGCTAGTTCCTAGTTTTAAATCTTTTTGAAATTAAATTGTTATTGTTTGCTATTTATTTATATAAACGGAATAGTTTTTCTAAAAAATACCATATAGTTTTCGTTTATGGAGATGAATCTGCAGAGGGAAAAATATTCTTAATTTCAAAAAGTTTTATCAGGCGGCTTTTCTTTTTTTTGGAATTTATGAAAATTCCAAAACAATCGTACTTAATGATCAGTCGATTGAGCAAGTAAAGAATTTGAAATATCTTTGATGCACAATTTCCCTAAACGAAGAGAAAGATATACAGACGAAAATAGAGAACTTCAATTACATAAATGGAACCATCAAAAGAACGTTCAAGAGTAGAAGCAGCCAGCACATAGCAATTAAGTTTTACAAAACAATATCGATACCCAGATTCAAATTGAAAATATTTAGTCTAAATGACAAAATTAAAGAATACCGAAATGCTTAGAGAGTGCATCTAGAAAGGATGGGAATAGAACGTATACCTAGAAAAATGTACAAATAGAAACCCAGAGACAAAAGAAATGTAGAGCGACCCAGAACAAGATAGGAAGATCGAGAATGGCGTAACAGACAAATGTCTAAAGCATGAAGATGATGATGATGAAAATTTTTGTAGCAAAAATTAAAAAAAATAGGCAATTGCCAATTATTAAGGGTTTGGATTAAAGGTATATTCTTACAAAAACTACAAATACTAATTTGTCAACCGGTTTCGGCTTTATGCCATCTTCAGGACAATCTATAATAAAAAATATATAAAGAATTTGACAACAAGATACTGATCATCTTAAAAATAACTTACGCGTCAAATATTAAAGATACAGTTAAAAACATAAACACGCAAACGTATTCATCACACATGATTATTACACTAACATGACCGAAATAACAGATAAAATTAGTTAGTTATTACAACTAACCGGAAAATTCAGAACAAAATAACTCGAAAAATATAACAACATTGAGGCCACATTTTGGATTTATCTCATTTATAAAACACATATTCGATATTTATGCGGTCCCAAACATTTCTATAGCAAAGAATTATACAAAGGCGTAAATCCCAACATCAACTGGTCGTTCAGAAGATTGTGATCCCTATCCTGCATTTGCAATTTTTGTATTTCAAATGCCTCCAATAATGTAAGTTTAAAACTTTTATTATTCTTGTGAAGTACCCTGGTGTTTTCCTTAATTGGTTTTTGAATTTTTGCTGAGGTGTTCATTAATTTGTGTTTTCATTTCAAATTGCCAATTAGTTGACTAAATTCAGCGAGATGTCACTGAGTTGTCGAGAAAATTTGGCATTGCGTTTGGTAGCAGAGAGATACAACGATTATTGCATTATTCAAAAGTTAGCAACATGCTTTATCAACGTCATACAAGTGTTTTCCAATACTACATTACATTTCGTTACCATAAAGAAATTTTTTTAAAATGCAACCACCAAATACAAACCAACAATTCAATGTAAAAACAATTAATACGTTAAGAGAAACCGCGCGGCCGTAAGCCGCGAACCGATCGCAGGTCGGCGCCTTGCAGTTTATATATACAACGCTGTTTGTTTTCATTCATCATCGAAATTCACAGACTAAACTGCCGGAGCTCGAAAGCTGAAATTTTGGGTGTATCTAGAATGACCGTCAACGAGTCAGGGAAAATTCCAAAAAGTTAAAAAAAGCGCCCCTTTCGAGGCTTCCTTTTTTACTTTCTAATTTACCGGTCGATTTTCGATTTTTTGGTTTCATTTTATGCTCTTAATATTTTTTAGTTTTTATTTTAATTATTTGAAAAAAAGGGGACCCCGCCATTTCGATGGGGTTGTAAAGGATTACCTATCTTAGCTCCTAATTCCGTTATCCTAACTCGAAATTTTTATTTATTTTTTTCTACTTGGTCCTTACAAAGATTCTGATTCTTATCTAAAAAAAAACAAATAAGTACCTTCTCGTTTTAATTTTCCAGTTGCAAGCTCCCGAAGGTTCAATTTTGTTTCCGAAATAATTGATTTTTGCCAACGCTCTGCGCGCCGTAATTTTGCACAAAATTTTAATTTCAAATAACTATCAGCTAGAAGGATAACAGAGTGGTTACCCAGCGAATCGAGAAGAAGGGAAAGAACGCGAGCAAGATGGATGAATGACGTGCTGAGTGATCTCGAAAGAATCAAAATTAAATTTATTTTATTTTCCTCGAAAAAAATCATAAAGCCATGTATTCACTAAGAAACAATTGACGCGCAATATGATATGCAACATATACAATGTTGTCATTGTTGTGTGGACAGACAACATTGTTAAACTAATGTGCCGCAACGTTACGTATCATGTTGAGCAACATGTTGCGCGTCATGTTGCGCGTCATTTTGCGCGTCAATTGTTTCCTAGTGAATATATGGCTTAAGGGTATGGATTTACGAAAAAAAAACCTAAAATACGTAAAAAATTCCTATTTGGTTAGAGGCGTACGCAACCGTTTTTAAATTAAATATTGGTCAGTTAATAAGAATGTTAAAGCACTTTGAATGGTTTACATCATTTTGACCAAGATGCGCACTTTTTGTCAAATATTCTTTAAAGTGATAGAAATATCGAATAGTATTACGAAAGATGAAATTTTTTTTGTATTACATGTTTAATCGCAAAACGTTAAATAAAGACCCGGTCTAAAAAAACTGCCGTCTTCAAAGTTTTTCTTACAAACCGGGCGCGTTTTAGCTGAAATTCAAAATCGTCAGTTTTGGGTATGATACGACGAATTTTTATAAAAAAATGTTACAGATACTTTTCGTTTTAATTTTACGATAGTGAACGGAAAGAATAAAAAGAAATTTAATTTTAAAAAATTCCGAAAAAAATTATTTTTGTGATGCTAGCCCGAACAGGGCAAACACATCTTCGCAAGGGTGCTAAGAATTTCTAAAGATGATTTTTTGTCTTAGGTAAGATATAATGACGGAATTTTTTATTTCTTTTAACTAATTTCGATCATCAAATTGGATAAAAACCATATTTTGGCAATATTTTAAAATTTGAACAGTCGGGCTAACTTTGTAGGCGAACCGAAAAGAAAAAAAATTTTATTGTACAATGTTCTAGATTAGTAGAGAAATCAATAGATCCCCTTTGATTCAAAATTAAACAAATCTTTTTTTCTTTAAAAAATCGTAAGGGTTACTCCCTTGAAACTTAAAAAAAAATTTCTTACACGTCTCACACATTCCACGGTGGGGTAACAAAAAAATTGAGATACATAAAAAATGCTGTCGGGTTAGGGGCGTACATACCCACTTTGAATTTAAATATTGCTCATTAAATAATATATTAAAGAATTTTGAATGATTTTGTTACGAAAATTTAACATTTTCATACGAATCCTAAATTAAATTCAATAAATATTTAAAATTATTGAACTTTTAATAGAATATTTTCGAACATTTATCTCTAACTCCGCGATAAAACGTCATATGGCATTGATATCTTTCAATCACATGGTCAGGCGTAAGAGAAGAGCGCAGGCGTAGTAGCTTAGGGCGGTTGGATTTGCACTTGTCCAAGGGGAGTCTAGCTAGGTGGCTTAGCGAGAGTAGACCGTTCGAATATTGTGTGCAAAGTTTTTGCCTATTCGCTAGTTATTAGTTTAATGCCATAACTTCCAGTAGTGGGTGTTAGTAACTAAACGCATTTTGGTTTCCGATCGCGTGGGCGGATCAATTCTTATGGAAAGTGGAAATCGTTCACATGGTGAAAAATTTGATTTTGGTTTAACGCGCCATATTGAACAGCTGATATTTCGTCGTGCGCAAATCGCTGCTAAACTTTATCGTGTTTGCGCAGCTCATGTTATCAATTGACGTCACAGTAATTGTTTACACCAAGTTTCTTGTTACGATCGTGGTAGTAATATTTTTATTTGGATTTTACCACGACAGCTTCTTGATGGGTGTTTGCCATCAGTACACTCGATCTTTCCTTTTGTTTTCACCGAGGTTCCAAGGAGGAACATTTAAGTGCACCTTCGTCTGGCGGAGATCATCTAGCAGCTGATACCATCCGATTGGAAGTGCCCTTCAGGTGTGCGTAGTGCGTGCGTTAATTTGTGCGGTGGTCATATCGTTAGAGATAATTAGAGCAGTTTTTAAGGGTCCAACTTGTCGTATTCACATCCTGTAAACTTATGTTTGTACAAACGGGTAAGTCTTTTTTTTTACCTTTATTAACTGCGTTGTATCCGCCTCAGTTATTTTTTCGAGGATCCGAAAGAATCGGATTGATTATTTTTGAGTACGTACTGCGTGATACTGTCACTTTATATCCTGGCAATTGTTAAGGGTTGGTGGTGTAATTTTTTTGATCTCAACGATCAGTTGTTGATTTTTTTAATAAAACTTTATTTGATTTGTTCGACTGGGTTTTATTGCTGGAGAGTCCCTGGAAACTGGATCTACGACTCTAGCGTCCGCTGCAGACGGCTAGTTTTTAACATCGAGGCTTCACAAAAATAAATTTTGTGAGAAAAGGTTGCTGGCCCTTCTGGCAATCAATCTTTTCTTCAATTTGCCTGTACAGAGCGTAAGTTAATTGATAAAAGTGCAATTGTTATTATTTCCAGTGAGGATATTCTGGCTTAGGTTAGATGTCATAATGACTAGTTTTGCCGGTTGGATCAGAGAAAAACCTTATTTTGGCAGTACTTTAAAGATTGAACACGATCGATCTAAATTTTTGGACGAACTGAAAATAAATATATAAAAAAATTACATTGTTAAATGTTCCAGTTTGATATGAGTATAAATGGATACCGATTAATCCCGGATCAAAATTTTATTTTTTACGGGAAAATCGTAAAAGGAAATTTTCAAAAATAACTTTGTAAGCGTTTCATGTCTTCCCAGATCGATTTATGAAAAACAGCATATAGAAAAAGACATCCATTTTGGGATTCCGTGAGGACTATCCGCTTTTGTTTTGAAATTTTGTTATTAAATAAGGAAGATTTAACCTCGTCGAACAGTCAACGTGAACAGACGTTTTGAGGTTAGGTGATAAATATTGCGAAGTTGGTACTTCTATTATGGAAAATTTGAATCAATACAAAGAACTAGGTGAGGAGGATCGCAAAATTGTTTGTGGTAAGCTAAAAAAACTAAATAAAGATGCCTTAATTGATATTATAATCACGGGTAAATTTCCAACTGAACTGGAAGTTACCTCGTTATTCAAGATCAATGTTGATGCAGAACAACATTGTGCCACCAATATTAATTTAGAAATGCACAATGAATTAATAACTTGCTTTAAACAACAAATTAATGTGTTAAAAGCCACGATTAGTGATAAAAATACGATCATTTCATTGTTGAAGCAAAAGAATACGCAACCCAACGAACACGTGGAAAAATTTAACAAATCTACGGTTAGTGGAACGCGACCATTTGAGCAAATTGAAGTAAAGAATGCCACCGAAAATAGTTCAAGTAACTCCAGTGATATTGCGGTTATTAATAGTTCTAGTGGTGCACAAAATACAAAAACAACAAATAATAAGAATGACACAGTTATTACAACAAACTCAGGCGATGGAAATAAACCTAAAAAAGCGGTCGTTGGATTAAATACAAATGTTGGAACAAATAATAAGAATGACACAGTTATTACAACAAACTCAGGCGATGGAAATAAACCTAAAAAAGCGGTCGTTGGATTAGCCGAAGAGGATTCTGTATTTCGTGGTGTAGCTAGTAAATGCTGGCTTCATGTGGGTCGAGTTGCTGTTAACACTACGGAGGGCAGTATTATATCATACATGAAGGCCAAACTTCCAGGTAACGAGTTTTCGTGTAATACACTTAACACAAATAATGATGTCGCATCGTTCAAGGTAGGAGCAAACCTATCTTTATTGGACTCGCTAGTAAAACCTGAATTCTGGCCTAAAGGTGTTAAAGTTCGTCGGTTCAATTTTTTTCGTGGACCAAGAGGTAATTTCGCCTAGCCTTAAAGTTAATAAAACTGATGCCCATCATATTGTGCCTAGCGATCTTAGCGGTAGGTCCGCCTTAAGGTTGTATATGCATAACTGCGGTGGTATTAAAACTAAAATTGAAGAAATAAGCAATAACATTAACTGCTGTCTTTACGACATTATTATTCTAGTTGAAACATTTCTGGACGACACTATCTCTTCTAGTGAACTGAAGCTCTTTGATTTTAATGTATTTAGATGTGACCGTTCCTATACCTCTAGTCGCAAAAGTCGTGGTGGAGGGGTTCTAATGGCAATTCGTAAAAAATTTAAGTGTTTACAGATTGAAACGATAAACACAGTTGAAACTATCTTTCTTCGTATTGGTAGCTTAATTGTTGGTGCAGTTTACTTACCTCCTGATGCTGACTTGGTTGCCTATGATGAATTTTGTGGTATGGTTGATAATATTTGCGAACAGTTTCCACAATCCAAATTTATCATTGGTGGTGACTTCAACCTTCCTAAAGCCAAATGGTCGATTGATGGCTCGTGCTCGGTAAGTTCCGATATTGCTTGTAACAAAACCGATGCAATTGGTGATTGTATGTCACTTCACAATCTAACTCAAAGTAACCATATACCTAACAGTCGTGGGTATTGCTAGATTTGATCTTTTCCAACATAGAGGAGATCTCTGTAACCTCTTCAATGGACAAATTATCGAATACATCTATCCACCATACTGCCTACTCAATCAATGTTCCTAGTATTAGTGCATCGCAATCCAATATGGAATTTGACAATTATATTTTTGATTACAAATCTGCCAATTTTGACATTATCAATCAGTGTTTGTTCGAGCTCAACTGGACCGAGATTTTTGATAGCAATAATATTGATAAAGTTATGGAGAACTTTTACAGGATATTAGGGCTTATCATCAACGCCCATGTTCCGCGAAAAAAAATAATGGTTTCAAAGTATCCGGAATGGTTTTCCAAAGATTTGATCAACTTAATTATTCAAAAGAAAATTATGCACAAGAAATTTAAGGAAACCCGTAGTTTACATTGTTATCACCAATTTTGTGTACTTCGGGATCAAGCCAAGAAGACTCACCAGTTGCTTCATCGAAAGTACATTAGTAAGATAGAAGAGTCAATCGCAGACAATCCCAAAGCGTTTTGGCGCTATGTCAATGATTGCACTAAAGTTAATGGTTATCCTGCCTCTATGTTTCTAGATGAAGTCGTTAGCTCTTCGGGTCAAGAATGCGTTGATTTATTTGCTAAACAGTTTTCGAAAGTTTACTCAAGTAATGATGCTACCAATTACAACTACGAACAACTCAATGTGGTCGACTGCGATGCGTTTGGAGTTACTATTGAGGAAGTCTTCAATGCCATCTCTGATTTACCTGACAGTGTGTCCTGTGGACCAGATGGAATCCCTGCGTATTTTTTAAAAAGATGTCAATATTCGTTATCAAACCCAATTTTTAGATTATTTGAACTGTCATTATCGAGTGGTTGTTTCCCAAATATCTGGAGAAAGAGTTTTATAACTCCGATTTTCAAAAAAGGTAATCGTGGTGATATTAGTAACTATAGGGGTATTTCGATTCAATCCACTATTCCTAAGCTACTCGACCAACTAGTAGCCAAACAACTAATGAAAGCTAGCAAAACTTACATAGTGCAAAATCAACACGGGTTCTTTCCCGGCCGTTCAACAACCACCAACTTATTATCATTTGTAACTCAAATTTTTGATGCCTTTGAAGATCATAAACATGTAGATGCTGTGTATACGGATTTTGCTAAGGCCTTCGATCGTGTCTCCATTTTTGCCCTTCTAGCCAAATTAACTTCTCTAGGATTTGGACCTAAGGTTATTAATTGGCTAAGAAACTACTTGCAAAACAGGATTCAAAATGTGCGAATTCAGAATTTCCTCTCGTCGGATATTTTGGTACATTCGGGTGTTCCGCAAGGTTCCCACTGTGGACCTATTTTGTTTTCACTGTTTATCAATGATATTGGTCGTTATATTAAGTATTGTTCATATTTATTATTTGCCGATGACCTAAAAATCTTCAAAACTATCGAGTCCGCTGAAGACTGTACATTACTACAATTGGACTTGGACAACCTGTATCAATGGTGTGATGACAACAATCTAATGCTCAATCTGGATAAATGTTCAGTCATTACATACAAAAAACATAATTGTGATGTATTTAATTACAACCTAAATGGCATTCGATTAAATCGAGTATTTGAAATCGACGATCTGGGTGTTAGACTAGACTCCGGTTTATCATTCAAGAGTCACATTGCCATAATATGTAATAAGGCTCTTCGCACATTAGGCTTTATACGTCGACAAAGTAGATTTTTTTCTGCTAACACAGTAAAACTACTCTACTTTTCACTAGTTAGGTCACAACTAGAATATGCTTCAAGCGTTTGGTTCCCCTACTATCAGGTCAACATTTCCAGGCTAAACCGTGTCGAACGTAAGTTCCTAAAATATCATAATTTCAAATCTGGAAGCGGAACGGACGAGTTCTCTCAAGAAAGAAGCCTGATTCAATGCAGGACCAAATCTTTAGAATACAGAAGAACCGTAATTGAACTCTGTTTTGTCCATCGCCTATTGCATGGACAAATCAGCTGCAGTGTTCTGCAAGATCGCTTCAAGCTTCGAGTTGCATGCCGTAACACAAGGCTTGATGATGTGTTTACAGTCGCTCACCACCGTACGAATTATGGTTTAAACAGCCCCATCACCAGAATGTGTCGATCAGCTAACAAGTTGAATAAGTTTCCGTGTTTCGACATCATCTACAGCTCATATCGTAGCTTCAAAGATTGCCTTATGTGGAGAATAAACGCACTTCAATCCTGAAAGCCTAGTTTCAACATTTGTTACTTTTCTTTTTTTGCTACTAATTGTATAATTTAAATGGTTTATCCGTATATTTGCGTAAATAAATAAATAAATAAATAAAATAAATAAATAAATAAATAAAAGATAAGGCATTCGGAAGGATGTTCAAAATCTCGATCAAAATTCGTACTTTCTCTCAATATTTAGCATATTGAGAAAAAATTATTTTATTGAACAGAACGTAAGTTAGTTGGCAAGAGTAAAAATAATTTCCAAAAACAAGTATATTTGCCT
The DNA here is from genome assembly GCA_036346125.1 of Lycocerus yunnanus. Lineage (NCBI taxonomy): Eukaryota > Metazoa > Arthropoda > Insecta > Coleoptera > Cantharidae > Lycocerus > Lycocerus yunnanus. The sequence continues at coordinate 14,294 of JARFIX010000580.1, read as the reverse complement.
TCTTAGGTAAGATGTTATGTAAGTGAATCAATCCGCAAAAAAAATCCGTAAAAAATTTGACATCTTATCAAGGTTACAAATAGAACTCTTTCTGATAAATGCTTGTGATTTCTACCATTTAGTTATGTCCGATTAAGCGTCTACTCAATGTCATGTATATTAAGAATTATAAAAAAGTGTCTAAATTTTCAATTGAAATTAATTTTTTTTTGGTAGATTTGGATAACGAGGTTTATTTTAATCGAGACGGAATGACTTTTCTGAAAAATACCATACAGTTTTCGTTTAACGAAATTAATCTTCAGAGAGAAATATATTTTTAATTCTTAAAAGTTTTACCAAACGTCTTTTCCGTTTTCATTGGAATTTATGAAAATTTTTGTAGCAAATTAAGAAAAAACAATTTCTAATTAGTTGACTGAATTCCATGAGATGTCACTACGCTGTCGGGAAAATTTGTCATTGCGTTTGGAGATTAAAAAAATATTGCATTATTCTAAAGTTAATCACACGTCACATCAATGTCGCACAAGTGTTTTCCAATACTACATTACGTTCTGTTACCATGAAGAAATTTTTTTAAGGTGAAGCCACCAAATACAAATCAAAAATATATTGAACAAGGTCAAAAAATTGCTTTAAAAAGGGGTACCTCCCAAGGGTTTGAACTAGGACAAAAATTTTATTTAAAAATATAGTTTAGAAAAGTGTCTTCCATCACAACTTCAGAGGTTTAACATGTACACGGAGATACCCTGTATAACTATTATAGTTTTTGTGTGAGCTTATTGATTATTTTGAGATTTTCAGTGAAATGGATTGGTTTTCAAAAAAAATTTAGTAAACTAAAGTTATATTCCGTTAAATTTTCTATCCGAATTGGGCCGTTAGTTTTTTGTAAGTAGTTTAGTTTAAAATATACAGGGTTTGCAACAAAAACGAAAAAATAAAACTTGGAATTTTTTTGACATTTCTTCTCTTAATTTAATTCATAACTCAAAATCCGCTTATCCTAGGCAATAGAAGGTTATAAACTAATTTGTAGATAGGTAAATTGACTTTAAAAAATCTATAATCTATTATAACCATAAAATTAATAGTTACGGTGATATGGCCGTTTGAATGCATAAATGCAAAAAATTGCTTTAAAAAGGGGTACCCCCAAGGGTTTCCACTTGGATAAAAATTTTATTTAAAAATTTGTCTTAGAAAAGTGTCCTTTATCACCACCTCAAAGGTTCTCCACGGTCACGGGGACACCCTGTATATAAACTAAAGAAGTTCTTATTATAATTGATGGCAATAAATTATAAATTAGAAAACATAATAGTGTTTTTGTGCTTAATAAACTAGGTAATTAAAGTTCATAACTATTCGGTTATGTACTAATATAAGTTTTCTGTGTCTAAAAAAAATTGTCAATATTAGCAGAAATTTTTCTAGTTGCAATTTTATAAAAAAAACTTATGCTGGGAAAATTTGCACTAATATTTGCAATAAATATTAAGTCGGCAATGCATATCGCACCCAAATAGAAAGAAGACAGAAGAATTCCAAAGGAAATACTCTTTTATAACCCGAAAAGGAAAAGGGATATTGGCCGACCGAGAAAGCGGTGGGGAGACTTATGACGTCGGAATAGACAATAAAGCCTAAACCCTGAAAAGAATAAGAAAAACCAAAAGTGTATTAAAATTGAACAAAATAAAAAAATTACCTGAATCGGTTGCAGTTGCAAAACAACCATATTTTTGGCGGCTGTAACCAATTTTATCAAAAATTACGTCTAAGATGCACTTTTTATTGCCAGTTGTAAAGCGAATTCCAGGGTTAACTAACTTAATAAGCAAGTTAAACTGGCATGCATTTAAGCCACCTAATTGACCCCATTGTACTACATCCTTTTGCTCACCCCCAGCCTATTGCAACCGGGTCACCGATGAGCCGTGTTAACCCTGGAACTTTACACTTAATTTTTGTAACGTGTCCTTCACACTGAGGTTTTCGAGACCCCACCATTCTTTTTATGATATTAGTAAACAAAGAATTTAACCCGTAACCGGTATTCCGGAGTCTGAGAGACACACTTAAATGCATAATTCGTAGTTGCACTCGCACCTATTGGAATATATTTGTAATATTATCAATACCTTCAAATTAAATTATTTCTGATGTTGTTGAAAAATTTGAGTGGTGTAGGTAAATGTAAAACCAATTTATTACACCTGTAAGTCTGAGAGAGCACTGCGTACCGTTTACGTACGCAACTTAATCCGTAAATTAATCGTAATCATCCGTAACGTGGTTGATTTTTAATCGGCTATACAGGGGTTTGTTTTCAAAAAAATATATATTTAGGCTTTTATAGGTATAAATATTAATTTCTGATTATTTTTATCTTCGAAATTTTAAACCATTTTTAATTTTTATAATTGCGAATTATATTCGAGGGTAAATCTAGAGTAGTTAGTTTTATGTAAGTGTTAAAATTTTGTATTATCTTAAGTTTTATTATAGTTTAATGTATAAACATGTAATATTAAATCATTTGTTTAAATCATTTCAATATTTTTATAAATTTATTTGCAAAATATAAAACCCTATTATTTTGCCGATATTTGAAAGAAATTCTAATTCTTCCTTAAATTAAATTTTGTTTGATTGGTGTTTTTGCGTATGCTAACTCTAAAACACAAACTAATGTCCTCCAACCTGCAGATAGCAAATATTATAACACAGGCTAATTTTAAGGGTAGTTGTCTCTCGGACTACGGCGTCTGGTTATGAACCAAAACTAGGACTGTACCGGTTACGGGTTAAATCAGAAAAAAGAAATTTTAGTACTTTTCAACAATACTGCCATAGTATGTAGGATATATTAGATAGTAATTTTTGATCTTTTTGGTTCAATTGTTATCAAAAACTTAAAAGTTGGGATAAATTTGGTGAAATCACGGTTAATATTTTAATACAAAAATTAAGTTTATAAAATTATTATTAACTTTTTTAAAATTAAAATTAACTTAATTTACAAAATAGAATTAAAAAAAAGCAGTACAGCACATGTGGCTTATATGACGCTTGAGGTTTCTGAGACCCCAGTGTGAAGTTTCAGGGTTAATAAGAACTGAATCATTGTCGTTGTCTGCTTCACTGTATATAGGCCAGTCAGTAGAGAATCGAAACAAGGAGGTATGTTGCAAAAGGTGGTATAGAAGCTTTTAACTTTTTAACTTGTATAAATAGGTACAAGCATGTGAAAAACAAAAATGCTAACACGAGCGACCTCGGAAGAACTTTTGGCAGCCAAAGAATTTCAAAACTTTAGGACTTTTTTAGTTTATTGCATATAACTTTTAAACCGTGGATCCTAGCAAAAATTTATAGTTTAATAAATTAAAGAGCATTAAATTCTGCGTCGAATGAGTACCACAACTTAATAATTTGATTAAGTGGTATGGTCGAAAACTACGGTCAAAAACGGTAACTTTTTCTAATTTTGTCAAAACTGAGATTTAGTAATACGTAAGTGCGCGTCCGGCATCGATCGCGCTGCACTAAATTCTTGTACTTTTAAATTAATTAATTAAATTGAGCATTCAAAAGCTCAAATGAAAGAAGAAACATGTAGCTATTGGACTATTATATTTTTAAATATAAAATGAATGTATATAAGAGTAGTATATGTATATATTTGGACATACGGAGATATCCGATAAAATCGTTAAGTGCTCTACCATTTCTACAATTCATAAGATAAAGACCTTAAATCTTCATAGATTACTCTAGAAGTAATGTATAAAAATATCCGATATATAAAAAAAATCTCAAAAATTTAGTATTGAAGATGTACACTTCAAAATTTTAACATTTTGGGTAAGTAATAAAATCTGAAATGTATACCTAACTTTAACCACATATTACTCTTGCTTAAATTGCGTTATTGATTTCTACAGCTGCGACTTTTAAAGCTTAAAATGTGTACTTTAAAATGATTTAAGGAGATTTAGGTTAAAAGTAAATCAACCTCTTTTATTTTACAAAATAAAAATAATTTTTTTTTGCTCTAAAATTCGTTAAATTAGAGGTACGTTAAACGTTAATAACTTGTATAAAAAATTTATTTAACCTACCTAACTAGCATATATTATTAATAGGACTTAAAAATGAGTGAATTTAGTGTAAAAAAATTTTTAGAATATATAATAATAGCTCTTAGCGATTTTGTCGGATATCTCCGTATGTCCAAATATATGTATGTATAATACATACACTACCATATCTAGTATCTACAAATTTTTATCAACTTTATATATTTGAATGTCCCCACCAACACTTAGGTGGAGGGAATTTTAATTATCTGCTTAAGCACATTGTACAAAACCAAGATTAATGAAAATCAGTAACAAAGTAACAATAAAAGCATAGCAGTTGCAATTAAAATATAGCAAACGAATACTGCATACTCATGGTAACAATTCACAACTTAAATCATAATGTTATTATTGCTTAAGGACAATTTGTTCTCACATTTACTTTTATATGTAGCTTGCGATCAGAGCCATACCAAGTATTAAATCAAGTCAATATTGACACTACTTTATTTATTGAATAACCGATCTCACAGATGATGACCTAGGTTTGTCTCTCTCTCTACGAGTTGATCGAATTTCCGTGAGGTAGATATTTAATAAAATATCCAAAACCTAACTGACTTGTGTTTTATTTCGGCTGGGGTTATTTTAGTGTCCGATTTGGGTTTCGGAAGGGTAACTCAAGCACCGAGCCATCTCCGTTTATGTTATGTGTTTTGCTTATATGTTTAGGTCATTAGCAACGCCACTGGGTGAGCAGATTTAGTTATTTAGGACGCCAATGGTTTTTGTTACGGTTCAACTACTGTTTGTTTTCCGTCTGTTTAAAGAAGTTGGGTTACGATTTACACAACGTGTGGGGTTCTCTTGACGATCAGGATGTTAGGCGAGGGTTATCTAGGTTGGGATTCGAAATTTGTGGCGCGAATTTCGAATGTGAGGGGTCCAACATTACATAGTGAAATTGTGTTTTTTTAAATATTAATTTTTTGAACATTTAAGTGACATTCAATAAAAGAATCTAGTGTGTCGAACTGGGTTTGTCAAAACATATGTATGTCAATTAATATTAAATTTTCTAATATAATTTTTCATTTCAACTTTTACAGATTTTAATCCATATTCAAACATTTAGTTTAACTGACGGGGTTTTGAAATCAAAACAACGTTGTACAATAGTGTCTTAAACTAAAAATGTAAGTTAGAAAAATTTAACAATTTAATAAAAACATGTTTACTAAATTTTCACTTAGCTTTCACTTAACTAGTTTCAAAAACCTTTTTTCTTTGAAAATTTTGAGTTTTGAGGAAGTTTTAACCAGTAGTTCCAAGGAACCTAGCTTCTGAGTACACAAGCTGATTTATTAAGAATTGCGTTGTTTTTTAAATCTTCGATAATCATGTTTCTAGAGAATTTTGGAAAAATAAAAAAAATAAATGTTAAAATCAACAAATCTTCAGTTCGTTACATGTTGAGCTCTAGATATATTTAATATTTTCAATAATATTTTGCCTGGCTCGTTCAATAGGACATCTGATTTCTAGTGAGTGGTTCCATTGCTCTCCAACTGTAGTTCCCAGATATGAGTATTTATTTTCCTCTCTATCTGTTTGTTGTTGATATTTAGTTGTCCTGGAGGTACCACTTCTTTACTTAAAAACATGCATATAGTATGTCGCAGTTCATGTCTCGGCATCTCTGAAAAAGAACTTGAACGCAGAACAGTGCTTCTCTTGTTCACAGCACATTCCTGAATCCAAATTGGGTCCTTCCCAGATGTTTTCGCAAACCCCTGCACGCACCGTTGAACAATTTTTAGAAAATTTTCAACAAATGACTCATCTCTCTCCTTATTTGTCTTTAGATGTTGTCGTATTTCCTAAAATTTATATTTTTAACTCGCCTTCTTTCATTCATCAGCTTCAGAATCTCTTCGGTTATCCATGGCTTAATCTTAGCCAAACTAGGTTTTAAATGTTCTTCGCAAATCGTCTCTACGACTTGTTGTGGCCTCTCCAATTGCTCATCCACTTGTCCTGCTTTATCAATGTTTCCAACCTTTTCATTAATTGATATTTGCACTTGTTCCCTAACTATTGTTGGGATAACAATGTCATTGTTATCTTTCATAATTTACAAAAAAAAATCGGATGTGGCCATGACTATGACCTTATCATAATTTTATTAAATATTCAAAAAATAATTTTTATTAATAAAAGGAAAAAAAATTATTTCCATTAACGAATTCGACCCAAAATCTAATCAGCTCTAAATTTTAATATAAAGATACAAAATACTAAATTTAATTTTAAAATTCTTATTAGTTATTGAAATATTTTGTAAAAACTAACATTAAATAAATAGATTAAAGAAAGTTGTTTTCATCAACCAATTTTAACCAAAATTTAATTAGCTCTAACTCTTACGTTGGCAATACTAAATCTTAAATTTGGTTTTGCAATTCTTATTAGTTTTCGAAATATTAATTAAAAACTAATATCAAATAATAACATTTAAAAAAATAGTTCCCATAAACCGATATTAAGCAAAATCTAATCAACTCTAAGTCTCAATATAAGCATACAAAACCCAAAATTTTGTTTGAAAATTCCTATTAGTTTTTGCTGTAGGTTGTACACAAAATTTTACCACAGACACACACACACACACAGACAATTTTTGGAATTGGTCTTATTTAACTCAGGGGATCTCAAAAAGTGTAAATCCATCAAAATCTCAATTTTTTTTTCTGTTTGAAGAAAATGGTAAAAATCCCAATCAGGGATAATTAACTCTCGCCGGGACTTTAAACCAATAAACTGACATATAATATACTAATGAACTAAAAAAAATTCTAGATTAAACTTAAACGTTTTAGAGTGAGAGTAAAACTCGCTTTACGGGCTTGCAAATTAACATTTTTCTGGCGTGACTTATTTGCAATATTACACACTAGTACCATAAATAGCTATTATTAGCTTATAGAATTTATTACCACGTTTGTTGCTATGTGACATTAAGTGATGTAATTTGTTATTATTCAAGTATGTGTAAATCAATAAAGTTACATGTAATGAGTAATATCGAATTTATTGGAGAAACCATCTCCTAATCGTAAGACAATTAAATACAGTCCACTCTATCGTCAACAGAATTATATAATTTTCGATTATTCGATCGATTAAAAATTTCGGAAGTTAAAAAATTTTGAGCATGTTTTCTTATTTAAAACAAAAGTTAACTATATATTTCTATTGATGGAAAAGAGAACTAAAAGTTTTCCAATAGTTCAATTTTATGGATATAAAGTACCAGAGAGACTAGATGAAAAAAATTTACTTACAAGTAAAAAAGAATCAACAAAAAATGTCATGGTAGGAAAACATAATGAACAAGATAGCTGAAAATGTAACCATATAATTATAATTAATAGTTGCAAAATAATAATTTATTGGAATATGTATAAAAAGAAAATTTAAATTTGCGTTTAACTCGTAACTCGTCAGGCGAGCAATGACGATACTTGTCCTAACATACGACTGAGAAATATAGGTTTTCTCACATGGCTAGATGCAATTCCTAAGAAGAATCAAAGGATACACAAGACTGGGCACTTATGCAACGAAAACATTCGCGCCGAATTGCAAATCTTCACTTCCATCAAGTTAGCCTCCCTTCAATCGATTTTTTAACTTTTTTTATACTAAACGTTTGGTAATCGTTAGGTATCGATTGGTAGTCCAATTAAAAGTTTTGGTAGTTCATTGTTTTTTTGTAATTAATCAATCAAAATATAACATCAAGTTAGCCCTCCTATAGTAAAATCTCTAACTTTTTTTTTAACTCATTTGATCGAAAGTCATGTAAAAAAGTTTGGTAGCCCAATAAAAACTTTTGGTAGTTTCTTTTTTAACTGTAATTAATTAATAAAGTTGAACACAAACTTAAGCGCATGCATACTGCTCACGTGCAAGCTGTAATAATTATTGTTTGATGTCAATTTAGCTGTCAAAATAGTGGATTTTTTAAACTTTTTTTTATTTTTAACGTTGAATAGTCTCTTCGCAGTCATTATTTTACTAAGTTAAATCAATAAAGTTACATGTAATGGTAATTAATTTATTGGAGAAACCATCTTAATCGTAAAAATTGAAACTTCTATCGTCAACAGAATTATATAATTTCGATTAATCGATCGATTAATTTTTTATAAAACTTTTTTGAGATGTTTTCTTATTTAATACCAAAGACTTTTTCTATTGATGGAAAAGAGAACTAAAAGTTTTCAATAGTCAATCTTATGGATATAAGTACCAGAGAGCTAGATGGAAAAATTCTTAAATAAATAATAATCAACAAAAATGTCATGGTAGGAAAACATAATGAAAATGATATAAATGTAACCATATAAATCAAACATTAAGTTTTTAATTTTTTAAATTTGAATAAGAAATCTTAATTGGTTTACTCGTAACTTGCCAGGCGACAATGACGATACTTTCCAACATACGACTGAAACAAGTTTTTCCCTACATGGCTAGATGCAATTCCTAAGAAGAACCAAAGGATACACAAGACTGGCACTTAGGCAACAAAACATTTGCGAATTCCAATTCTTCACCTCCATTAAGTCAGCCTCTTCAATCGATTATAATTTAAGCTAAACTTTCTGTAATCGTTAGGTATCGATAAATAGTCCAATAAAAGGGTTTCGGGTAATATTTTTTTTAGGTGTAATTAAAATTTTCTTTTAGATAATTTAACCACATATTCACGTGCAAGCTGTCAATTTAGCTGTCAAAATAGTGGATTTTTAAACTTTTATTTTTAACGTTGAATAGTCTCTTCGCAGTCATTTACTAACGAAAAGTTTCGGTAGTTCCTAGTTTAATGTAATAAATTAATTAAAGAACTTAGATCTCTTTAGTTAATTTTCGATTTTAACAATTTTAACTTTTTATCCAAAGTTTGGTAATCTTGGTACCTGTCAATTCCCAACTTTTATAAATGGCTAAGAAAAGAATCAATTAATAGCAGGCGGTAATATATCATTAGGATTTAATAAATAGTGGACTATATTCCTACTGCCCAATTTTAATCCTTGTCCTCAACTTAAAGATGAGTATAAATCGACATTAGTTATCTTTAGAATCTTTGAATAAAAAGATGCTTTTTAATTGCATTATCACTTGCAAAACATGTAAGTTCCACGGTAGTTACAGTACTCAAAGTCTTACATTGGATTATAATCAGATAAAAAGACAAGTCTGTAATAAAAATTATAAATAAATGAAAAGACAGGTCTGTAATAAAAATTGTAGGAATGTAATTAAAATTGTTCTGCTTTTAGATGTTAATTTTATTACAAAATCATTTTTGTGAATTCGTTTCTGAGGTGTTGCACTGTCAAAACCTCCGAAGCGCGCGCGGCTGAAGGTTTTGACAGTGCAAACCTTAAAAAACCAAGGAATCAAAAGTTTGAAATTGACGGCAGATCTCTGGAGCGCCCTTCTACTAACACTGCTCTAGTTGTAATAGATACGTAGGTAAATCTCAGGACGGTCATCAAAATGCATAAATTATTGAAATTCCAAACTCCGACAAGATTGATCCTCACCTTAAAGAGCTTGTTTTTGTTCGTTATTTTAGGAATTATAAATTTCTTGTTCGTATATTTTCTTGTAATATTATTTTACTTAATATTATGTTGGTTGATGTACTTATATACTATTTGTAGTAAATTATATACCAACATAAAATTAAATTACAATTAAAAATAGTACTTAACTCTTATCCTGACCCCATAATTTAGTTGACCATGTGAACTTACATGTCAGAAAAAGGGGACCAAAACTGATCGTGGAATTACATGTAGATTAAAAGGATTTGACCCACGTGGAACTTACAATCATTCCTTTAAAGCAGAGCATTTATTTTCCTTAATTATATTAATTAATAAACTACTAAAACTTTCAATTGTACTACCAATAATTACCTAACGATTACCAAACGTTTGGTATAAAAAGTTAAAATCGATTAAAATCAATTTAATTAATTTATTACTATTAAACTAGGAACTACCAAAACTGTTCATTAGTAAAATAATAACCGCTAAGGACTATTTATCGTTTAAGATAAAAGTTGAGAAAATTCACTAATGTAAGCTAATCTGTATCAAACAATAATTATTATTGCATGCATCTGGACAGTACATGCATGAGCTTGTGTTCAACTTGATTAATTAATTACAGCTAAACAATAAACTACCAAAAGTTTGTATTAGACTATGTACAAAACTGTACAATGATATTCTATAAATCTTTCTAGTTTACTTAATTTTTACTTACAGATTGATTTGAATTTTAATATTGCATTTATTAATAAAGATAATTTTATAAAAATTGGGATAAAATATATCAAAATATAGTAAACGTTTTCTTAAATAATGTAAACAATATAAAACTATAAGTTTGATGGAACATCTCCAAAATAATACGAATATTTTTAATAGTAAGTCCCTACATGTATTATAATTATGCTAATTTTATATTTACAATAAATTTTTATTTCGGATTCAAGAACTGAAAGTCTATTTTGGACCTAGCACGGTTTTTATACATTGGAAAATGTTACAACGAAATATAGGCCAGTCAGTAAAGGAATTGTATGTTGCAAACGGTGGTGTAGAAGATTTTATTTTTTTATCTTGTATAAATAGGTACAAGCATGTGAAAAACAAAAATGCTAACACGGGCGACTTCGGGAGAACTTTTGGCAGCCAAAAAACTTCAAAATTTTAGGACTTTTTTTAGTTTTTTGCATATAACTCCTAAACCGTAGATCTTAGCAAAACATTTGTGGTTTAACTAATTAAAGAGCATTAAATTCTGCGTCGAATGAGTATCACAACTTAATAATTTGGTCAAGCGGTATGGTCGAAAACTACGGTCAAAAAGCGACGATTTTTTCTAATTTTGTCAAAGACTAAGATATACGTATATGTGGGTGCGCATCCGGCATCGATCGCGCTGCACTAAATTCGTTGTAACTTTTAAACTAATTCATGAAATTGAGCATTCAAAAGCTCAAATGAAAGAAGAAACATGTAGCTATTGGATTATTATATTTTTAAATAAAAAAATAAATGTATATAAGAGTAGTATATGTATATAATTGGAACATACGGAGATATCCGATAAAATCGCTAAGAGCTATTATTATATATTCTAAAATTTTTACACTAAATTCACTTATTTTAAGTTCTATTAATAATATATGCTAGTTAGGTAGGTTAAATAAATTTTTATAAAAGTTATTAACGTTTAACGTACCTCTAATTTAACGAATTTTGGAGCAAAAATTTATTTTTATTTCTGTAAAATAAAAGGTTGATTTACTTTTAACCTAAATCCTCTTATAGCATCTTAAAGAAACATTTTAGGCTTTAAAATCGCACCTGTAGAAATCAATAACGCGATTTAAGCAAGAGTAATATGTGGTTAAAGTTAGGTATACATTTAAGATTTTATTACTTACCCAAAATTTTGAAATTTTGAAGTATACATCTTCAATACTAAATTTTTGAAATTTTTTACTTATCGAATATTTTATACATTACTTCTAAGTAATTTATGAAAATTTCAGATCTTTATTTTAAGAATTGTAGAAATGGTAGAGCTCTTAGCGATTTTATCGGATATCTCCGTATGTTCCAAATATATACATTTACTACTTTTATATACATTCATTTTATATTAGAAAATATAATAGTCCAATAGCTACATGTTTCTTCTTTCATTTGAGCTTTTGAATGCTCAATTTCATTAATTAGTTTAAAGTTACAACGAATTTAGTGCAACGCGATCGATGCCGGACGCACACTTACGTATTACTAAATCTCAGTTTTTGACAAAATTAGAAAAATTGTCGTTTTTGACCGTAGTTTTCGACCATATCACTTGACCAAATGATTAAGTTGTGGTACTTATTCGACGCAGAATTTAACGCTCTTTAATTTGTTAAACCCCAAATGTTTTGATAGGATCCACGGTTTAGGAGTTATATGCAAAAAACTAAAAAAAGTCTTAACATTTTGAAGTTCTTTGGCTGCCAAAAGTTCTTCCGAGGTCGCCCGTGTTAGCATTTTGGTTTTTCACATGCTTGTACCTATTTATACAAATTAAAAAAATAAAATCTTCTACACCACCGCACCGTTTGCAACATACCACCTTATTTCGATTCTCTACTGACTGGTCTAATAGAAGACCACATACATTTTTTGAAAACACGAAAGAAAAACACACATCCTTTGTTATATTAAATCGGTACCGGTATTTTTTCAATTAAAGAAATTTATATATTTTTTGATAGCATGAGATATCAAATTTATAATTTTTTAAGGGGATATTCTTTTTAAAATATTTTATTTGTTTAATTGATATTATTCAAAGAATCTCTAATGTTTTATAATTTTATAGACGTATTTTTTTTAATTTTAAACCGAGTCAAACATTTCTAAAAGTTGTTATACTTAGAATTCGATAAATTGAAATAAATTTTTTAAAAATAACTACTATTAATTTTCTTTGTGCTGTAAAACCCTTTGTGAAGCACCATAGAGTGTCATATAACGCAAATAATTCAAAAAGACATGATTCTATAAATAAATAATTTTGCCTCTAATTTCCAGACAAAATTGATTTATTAAATCTAAAGCTCTTTAGTAGTTCAAAATATAATGTTGATATAATCAATGGTTCCGGCGTTGATGTAGTGAAAGTTTTTCATAATTGTCAAAAAATTCTACAAAAAATATTAAAAATGCAAGAAATAATCTATCAACGAAAATACAGTTGGTTTTAGAATTTTAATTTAAAAATTTTTTAACTTTATTTTAAGGGCGGGGTCTGGGTTTTCACTTTCGAAAAATCGTTTTTTTTTTGTTTTATCTTATTGTTTAACATTTCAAGAATATGTCCTCAAAATTTTAATCCGATCTAAGCAATATTTTTGAAGTTATTGTTTAATTAGTCTCACTTTTAATTTATTAATTAGTCACTATTAATTAGTCACTTTTTTGCTTCATAAACTTTAAACGCGTTTTTCTCAAAACTACTTTTTCAAAGTCCGTGTTCACTGCCATTTGAAAACTACTCGACCGATTCATTTCAAACTTTGTACACATTTTCTTCATATAAAATACCTCCCCCCTATGTTTAGTAAAAATTTTTTTTTTTACATTAAGGGTGTTTCCCACCCACAAAATGGCGGAAATTTTAGTCGAAAATAACGGTTCACACTTTAGATGGCCACCAAAAATTTTTAAATTAAAGAAAAAATAATCAGAGAACGTTGGGGGGAAGATTTGTTTATAATTTAACTAAATTTTTATGGTTTTTCATTTTCAGATAATTTCCGGCCGAGTTACAGTGAACACCGCAAATTGTTTTTTTTTCAAGACGTCCTGGGGGAAGCTCTGTCACGGGCTAATGATTTAATATTTTTGCATGAAAAATTTACAGAACATAGTCAAAACTATGCTCAATAATGTATAGAAGGTTTGAATAAAATTGCTCAATCGATATTTGAGATAAAAAATCACAAAAAAAGTGGTTTTTTTACGCTGAAACCCAGACCCCTCCCTTAAATTTAAGAGTTTTAATTTTAATTTTAAATTGTGAACAAAACAGCAAATGCATAGTTATCAAAGCTGTGGTCATATTTTCATTAAATAAAAGACCAACTATATTTTCGTGAAAAGATTATTACTTGCATTTTTGGTATTTTTTGTTAAATTTTTTGACAACTAAGAACAATTTTATTCGTTACATTACGAAAAATATACGTAAGAATAATGTACGAGGATAACTGTAACAAAGTATATAATTCTTTGTATTAATTGCTACATATGTTTAAACTAATGTCATTATTCGTAAAATCACAAGTTTTATAAGAACCATCAACAAAATGTTTATCGTGTCCATTAATGCAACAAAACATACTTAGCTAATAAACACCTTACGTCTTGAATTATTATTTTATAATTATGAAATTAATTTTCCCATTATTTATTTTTGCGAAATTAAAATATGTATTTTTATTAAAATGTCTGAAACCAATTTTTAGCGCAGCACAAAAATGTCATTGAGTGAAAAATAATATAATTTCAATTATGAGCGCCAATAAAATATAATTTCAAC
>JARFIX010000579.1:0-40020 GCA_036346125.1 Lycocerus yunnanus | reverse complement strand
CACAGCTAAGGTGTTTAACGAGTTGTACATTGTTGGCAGCAATTCTTATCTACCATGTCGTATTTGTCCTTTGATCAGCTCCCAGGATTTTGACTCTTGCACTGATCTTCTTAAAATTAAGTTTCCTCGATTTGGAGAGGCGATTTTGAAATGATGAGCAATGCTACAATTTTCACTTCACGACCGTATTTTCTTCAAGTTAGGGTTCCTCGATTTTGAGAGGCGATTTTGAAACGATGTGTGACGATGCTACACTTTTCACTTCGTGATCGTGTTTTGCAACGATTTTTATCTACGTTTGTTGCAGAGATGACTTCCCAAAAATCAGATGATTTTCATTCCGAATTTAGGAAAATTCGATTCGTTTTGACTGCGCCAGTTATGAGTTTGTTCCTCTTAAACTTCGTAGAAAAATTTTAAATTGAGACTACATTTCTTCAAAAGTTTAAAACTTTAATATTTTTCCCTCTGCACTAATTAAGCTAGCTAATTGAAAATAAAATCATTTAGTCATATTTTTGAAATACTATTTAATTCTTTTAAAATTGTTTCTGTAGCTTTTGTCATCTAATTTAAATAGCAAATTATGGATTTGTGATTTTAAAGTCACAATAGTTAAAGCTATCGAAAAAGCCTGACAAATCTGAAAAGATATACCACTAAAAACTCTATTCCCAATTAGATTATAAAATTGTATTTTATTATGTAATATTCAAGTCGGAGTAACATCTAGGTTCTACGTGGATCATTGCAAAATTCTTCTATAGACCACAGGGTTCCTATTTTCAACCGATTTTAAATTTTCAAAAGCCTGCGAATGCATTTCCAGTCAATTCATAAAATTTGTATTAATATTGTCGTATCTCCATCAGCAAGGCCGCAATACTCAAAACAAATATAAAAACTAATTTCATGTATGTATATTCGTCATGCTAATTTGGGGAGAGTTAATCAACCCGGGTTGCGATTTTTATAATTTATTTTTTAAATTATGAAAATAATAATTCATTAGGTGCAACTCAAAAACTAAAATTTGCTAGCCATTGAGCCATTCAAATTAAATTAAAACGAATTTAAAAATTATTTTGCAATGCAAACTTTCTTCTTATTGAGCTTTTTGAAACTGTAACATCGCCCATTTCATTCAAAATTAAAACTAGTTTTTAGCACTAAAAGTAATTTTAAATAAGTATTTTATATTTATAACATAATTGAGAATGGTAGCAAAGCCATCGACTTCGCAGCATTAAAAAAATCTTTCTCGAGTCCGGCAGAACTCAAAATAAACCAATTTCTTTCAACAGATCCGAGGGCACTCATTAGAAATATTTGTATCCTATGCAAAAGATGCGGCATCGGGCGATGCATCATGGAATGAAGCGACAAATGTATTTGTTTATATTATTACTAGCAAAGCACTGAAGTTATTTAAATTTTAAATATTATAAATTAAAAAAATTTTTAATTTCACAAAATGTAAGTAGCCAAAATTTTAGGACAACAGTAATTAATAGATTTTAACGAATCTATGGCATTCTCTACTTAACTAAATACCAAGTTTAATTCTTAAACTTAATTATAATTTTGGTGTTTGTATTTGTTTTACTACATTTATCTCTAACAAGTCACTGACTTGTTGACTTTAACAAATCTACTATTCTACCGGCCAACCAACCTACTGGCCCACGAACAGAAAAAAAACTTCCCGATACGCTGGACTTCTGCATTGTTGGAGGTATCTCTCAAAACTATCTCACTATCAAGTCTTGGTTCGAACTTTCCTCTGACCACTCTCCGAGCATAGCTACACTCTCTGCTCAAATTGCTGAACAATCCACTAACTGCCATACAACACTGCCCATAAAAACAACTGAGCCCTATTTAGAAAATATACTCGTAAGCTTCAACTAAATCTTTAAAATCTGAGTATGACATAGTGAAAACTTCAAAGACTAACAACAAATAAAAGAAACAGCATGGGAACTGTCCAGAAAACACAAATAAAAATAAAATTACTAAAGAACATAATCAAGCAAAATACAAAGATAACAGGAATCATGGAAACTTTACACACAACATCATCAACCCCAACCACAATGGGCGAGAAGCGACAAAGAAAGCAAACACTTTTGCCCCCACTTAGCTGGGTTTTAAACCTTCCAATCAGAAGCTACCGAAGTGATTCAATCAAGAACTCTCGAAGTTCCATTCCAACTAGAAATGCCAATAAAGAAAATCAAAATGAGAGAAGTCTCTAATTATATCAAGAAAAAACTAAACGTCAAAAAATCTCCGGGAGCGGACCTAATAACTGCAAAAGTACTAAAGGAACTACCAGAAAATGCTATCAAACTCATTACCATGATATATAATTCGATGCTGAGATTGGGATACTTTCCTTTGCAATGGAAGGTTGCTCAAATAATACTAATCCTAAGCCAGGGAAACCGCCAACGGAACCAGGTTCATATAGACCTATCAGCCTGCTAACTATCCTATTGAAAGTATTCAAGTCATACCTTACCAATAGGCATTTCTTTGTGAGGTTTCAGAAAGCATTTTCCTCGCTTTTTTCCGTCGAGTCTGGAGTCCCCCAGGGTAGTGTGCTTGGTCCGATCCTCTACCTTCTATACACAGATGATCTGCCAATAACCAGAGATACAGTTGTGGCTACTTTTGCGGATGATACCGCAATCTTGGCGTTTCATTCCAATCCAGCAACTGCGTCTGCACTGCTACAAGATTACCTGATCAAGTTTGAAAATTGGTTAAAAAATGGCGTATTAAGGCAAATGATCAAAAATCTATACATATAACGTTCACTAATAAAGAGACACTTGTCCCCTGTAAGGCTTAATGGAAACCAATTACCACTAAAAGAAGAAGTCAAATACCTGGGTATTCACCTTGACAGAAAGCTAACATGGAATAAACATATATGGAACAAAAGACTTCAATTGGGTCACGCCTTTAGAAAGCACTATTGGCTGCTTCATCGTAACTCCCAATTATCTCTTGAAAACAAAGTGCTGATATACAAAATCATCATAAAACCAATATGGACGTACGGCATCCAATTGTGGGGAGCCGCTAGCAACTCAAACATAGTTAAAATTCAGCGCTTTCAATCAAAAATACTAAGAGCTATCACAGATGCGCCATGGTACGTTCCTAACATAGTAATCCAACGTGACCTCGATATTCCCACCATCGAAGAATGCATCAAGACACACAGCACTAGATATCATGAACGTGTAAAGCATCACCCCAACTCTCTTGCGACAGATTTGCTGACAGCTCAACGAACTAGGAGACTGAAACGTAGCGACCCAATAGACTTGCCACACAGATTCTGAGGAAGACATCGAGGCCTAACGTAGCACTCTTGGGTGTTAAGTGTAAAGGAGTGAACCACAGGGTTAACTCCTTCTATGTCATAATTCACAGTCATATAATTTACTCATTGTCAATAGACAGATTGTAATATAAGAGGAAGTCAATAAAAAAATTATAATTTTGGTGTTTGTATTTGTTTTACTACATTTATCTCTAACAAGTCACTGAAGCCATTTAGTTATTAAATATTATAAATTTAAAAATTTTAATTTCACAATACAAAGAGTAATTCTTGAACTTTATTATAATTTTGGTTTGTTTGTATTGTTTTTATTTTTCTATTGCTGCTCTATCTGTAGATGGCATTTAACCTTATTGAAAAAAAACTCGGTTAAAATAAAATATTCCTAGTACTTCTTGTACCGTGTCTTTTAAATTTGAAAACCTTTAATTTTATCTGAAACTTTATTTTAATCATAAATTCATCCGTTCCAAACTAAACTAAAGAAAGGGCTTCTTCTTGTTCTTCGCGTGCCATGCACTTTGCACGAATGTAGATGATAATCTTTTATTACAAATTATAATTGTTTTTGAATCACACATTTGAATCGGACCAAGAAAAGATTCGAAAACTGGATGAACTAATTTTGAAAGAATTTGCCAGAAAATATCGAAATATTGAAAAATATTTAAAATAGAAATTAAAAACTTCAAAACTGAGAATTTACAAAAAAAAGAAAAATTTGTTAACTTAAAGCAGTTGGTTGTTATTGGCGTTATAACACCAAGATGTCCTAAATCCTGGATGCTGGATGATGGGAGTGCACGAAGTGACGTAATTACGGCAACCCAGCAATGAACTGCAAAGGTCAGCGGTCCTTTACCACATGTGCTAGCAGTTTGGACACAGACAATCAGCAGCACCTGCTTAAGTCTCAGAGCAGAGATCAGAAGGTGCTGGAAGTGCGACAATATGAGGAAAAGAGAAGTAAAGAAGAACAAAACCAATCGAGCGGTCAAAACTTGCCTGTCGAAACAGTTCATAGTAAAGAGTGCTGCAGATATACCTCCAACGGCCAAAGTTATAAAAAGAGTTAATGGCGAAGGGTACAAGGAAAAAGCAGTCAAGGCAATAGTTAATATTGTAGCAAAGAAAGGTACTATAAAAAGTACAGCCGAATATTAGATCTTTCTAAGGACATTGTGTGCAATAGAAGTTTTCAATAGAAGGAAGAAAGAGAAAGGAACAAGATGTTTTACACGTTTCTGTAATCAATTTACAGTGTTTTCAAAAAAATCGTTAAATTATTAAGTAAAAATGCATTCAGGAGAACGGTTCAATAAAAATTCCTAGCGCCATAAAAATAGTTAACAATATAAAAATTATCAAATAATATCTGACGGCACAAAACAAAGATCTTACCTTTTGATGTCTTTTTTCTTGATGATTGAACTTGGATAGCAATGAAAAGATAACGAGTGGTGGAGCAATTGAGCGAATTTTTCAAAATAAAATTTGCTATGAGTTTCAGGTAAACAGGTGGAATTTTGCAAAAAATTATAATGGCGAGAAAAAACAACACCCTAAAAATTGAAACTTAACACATCATTTGTTTTTTTCAGGTTATTAAACCTACCTCAAGATGTTGTTGGAGAGTTTATAATAATTTTAAGCAATGTTAATATACATGAACGACTTTAATCCATCAATAACAAAAGCCAGATTACTTCCAAAAAGTGCTTAATAATACAGGAAAAATCCAAAATCGTAGTAACCAATATTAATCCCAAAAAAACTTGAATTAAAATAACTCGATGTTTCACAATAAATCGATTAACTACATCGTCCGAATAAAATTACTTTACTCAAAAATTTTTAATAAGTAAAACTTTTTCGAATTGCAAGACTCAATTGGAAAAATGTGCGTTTTATCAATACTGATAAGCATTTGTCAAATGTATTTAAATTCAAAATTTGAATTGGTATGCCACATTTTGGAAATTATTGAAATACATTTGAAGAAATCTGCAATTATTTAAAAATATCTTCAAATGAAAATCGAACCGTAACAGATTTTATGGATTTGGATTTTTAGTGCTCCAAAGACAGACGTTTTGCAAATAATAATTTACAGTATATTATAGTAACAACCTACCAGTATTATAATCCTCCAAAGTTTAAAGAAAATTGAATTAATTTTGGTAAATGATCAAAGTAATGTGGCAAGATCAACATTATTATTTTTTTTGTAATGAACACATTCATCATTAAGTTTTCGCGTAGTCATTAGAAATATTCATCATTTGACGGAGACTACACAGTTAAAAAATACCATTGAAAAAATTATGGTGCACCCCATTGCATTGGGGTGCACCATATAACAAATCTATAACATCCGACAAAGAGCAAAAAACATAAATATTTTCCTCTTTAACGGGAAGCTTAGCTGTAAACCATAACAACAAAGATATTTATAAAGTGACTAAACTTTTAAATTACACTGTAAAAGTTGAACCCCCCCCCCCCCAAACGAGAAGTACTCTATTATTTTAAATATTACAATAATTAATATTCCTGGATGTTAATAAAAAAAAGAAAATTTATCACTAATGTATAAAAGGTCACTGCCACTACGCCTATTTCCTCATGTAGGTGTTATTATATACAGAAAGCTACTAGCTCTAGCTTCTCGCTGAAGTTCTTCACAGCAGGGGATATCCACGGAAACAAGCTTCTCAATCTATTCTCAAACTTACCTTACTCGACAGCAAAACTTATTAAAATCAACCTTAAACTTGAAAGGTTGCCAACCAAGCGATATTCTTACCAGATTGTCACCAAAGTACTATTTGCCAAAACTGAAAGAAGCAAAAATAAAACAATTGTTGGTTAACGCAACTTTTTTAATTCCACCTCCATAACTTCTCTGTGCTAACATTAACTTTCATTGATGAAACTAAAATTGAATAATAATTATTTAAGCTTCTAAGGATGTAAGAACCTTAAAACATTCAAGGAAGGTTAATAAAAACCGATGCTGTCGCCGAGGTTCATATTACCTTCCGAGAGTGTTTATAGTCTTTAAATGCCGTGTAGCTTATTATATTTTTCCCTAATGCAATGTACCAGTTTAATGTAATTATTTTAAAACAATTTTGACATTTGATTGTCATAACTCGAATTCAATTTTATTTCGTTACTTTTATTTTCTAAGTTTGCTTTGTAATACAATTTGTGTGGGACTGATTTTCTGGAAAACGAGCATGTAATTATAAAAAATTCCTTGTTTTTAAATTGTACATTTCATTTTCACAAATAAATACTCCTAAAATATTAATTTATCATTATTTTATTATTTTCCTAGGAGTGTAAGTGACTATTAAGTTCCGTCGTCAACGAAAATTATATAAACAAATGTTATGATCAGCTTACGTCTATTGTAACTATGGACATAAGGCATACTTACGTCAACAGTAGCGGGAAAAATGTATAACTTGAACAGAAAATGACTGCTGATAAATTGCGCAAATTAACATTTAAGAGTTTAACAAATTAAATTTGAAATATCCAACCACAAAATGAATCTCCATAAAATAATTATTGTCACACAGCAGTTTCCAATAATTACTGATTTGGTAATTAATTGCAAAAAAACTTAAAAGACGTCTTTCGCAACCAAAAATTTGGTGATGAGTCAACTGGATCTTGAATCGAGTGATCAGCATTAAGTATGTTTATTTATATCTCGATTAATATAGTAACTATATTTATACTGTAAATTATAAAATTAACTATAAAAACACTATAAATTATATTTAAGTAAATTCTTTATTTAATTTATTTTACAAGTAGATACCTAATTTCAGTAAATTTTGTTCTATTTTTAGCACAATAATTGTGTCTTATTTATTTATCCTACTATTAAACATTATTACAACAAATTATTTCAGAAAATCTTAATTACTCTTGAGAAGTAATAAAATGTATTTCGTACAATAAGAAACACTATTTCTACATGCGAATAAAGTCGTTTAAAGTAACAAATTGGATTAGTTGCATCAACAATAGGATAATGTTGCAGGAACTAAAATTAGTTGCAAATTGAACTAATATAAAATGTGACAGAAATAACCGGATTTGTTACATAAAAAAATATATTTGCAGTGACAAGAAGTTCATAGGAATATAGTTATTAACAAATAAAGTTATGAAAGAACAGATCTTTTGTTATGTGAACTAAACTACTCACATTTATATCAATTATATTGCTTTACGCAAAAAAAATTGTAATAATTAATTAAGGGGTTACACTACATACCTTGGTTCTCGAAAAAATTTGACACACACAGCTATTAAAAATATGAAATAATTTTTATTTTACAAATATACATAGTAGTTTTACGAATAATTTAATATATTAACAATTAAAAAAAAATTGGATGTGGCCACCCAAGCAGCATTTTGATGCTAAAAAGCAACTAATAGCTAGCTAAATAGCTGTATTTGGCAGCATAGTTGCTGCGGCAGCCAGCTAAATAGCGTTTAAATTGCATCCATATTACAGCAATATTGCAAAAGTGGCCCACTATTTTTCAGCAAAAATTTCAGCAAAAAAAATATTTAAAAGCAATTTGGTTGCTGCCAGACAGCTAATAGCGTGTTTTTACCTAGTAAAATAGCGCCTTTTAACTAGCAAAATTGTGTGCTTTTAGCTATCAAAACCGTGTAATTTTAGCTAGCAAATATGAATTAAAAACAAATCATAGAAACAAATTAGTTGGATAATACAAATACAAAATTTGTTCATATTTGAAACGATATCTTTGAATGATTATTAATATTGAATATTTTGTGCGATTTAAGACAGCAGTGTAGCAGTATTGCAATATTGTTGTAAAACGGAAACAATGTAAAAAGGAAAAAAATAATTTGTTTAATTATTTAAATAATTGAGAATTATAATACCATTTTTTCAACTTATATATTTCAATTTTTTCTGGCCTGAAATACATATTTAATTTCTTACATTATTAGCATTTCAATATTTATATTTATATTACATTTATGTTATTTAATTATTAATCTACTTGTACTTAAATTACTATAAATTTGCCATGTGAGTATCTGAAAATAGTAATTGAAATTTATATCATTACAATATAATACATACTTTT
Organism: Lycocerus yunnanus; assembly: GCA_036346125.1. NCBI lineage: Eukaryota > Metazoa > Arthropoda > Insecta > Coleoptera > Cantharidae > Lycocerus > Lycocerus yunnanus. The sequence goes on along the minus strand of JARFIX010000579.1, from coordinate 31,509 downwards.
TTTTCTTACTTACCTTAACCGGGATTCAAACCATAGCCGTTTCGTTGAATGTATAGAGATACTATCGCGTTAACCCCAGAGCTATCAGGATATTTGCATAAATATAGTTGTTTAGTAGTCAAATTCAAGAATTTGATAAATTTCAAAAATTATTTATTGATTATTTAATTTATTACGAAAAATATGAGTGTTATAGTCGGTTTAAACGTGTGAAAAAATAAACAATTTTCATAATGAAATTCATTCATAAATAAATTATTAAAACAATTTCAAAACTCACATCGAAAAATAAAAGGATTTGGAATTATCTTTAAAAAGAAAGCTATAATAGTTATTAAAATGAAAAAATATTTAATATTAAAATATAAATTATATAAATTAATAATTTAAATTTTAATTTAAATATCAATGTAGTATGTACGTACACTAAGTATGATTTGTGTTTATTGCACGTTTTTCTTCTTGTTATTATTGTTAAAATTGAAATTAATTAATTATAACAAATAGGAACTAGCTTTAATACTGAAAAAAAAAAATAGAAATTTTTATAAACTCCCACGTGGTCTTTTAAAAGTGCAAAACTTTTTCTCAAAAAGAAAACTATAATATTAAAATGTGAAAAATATTTATTTAACATTAAAATATATATTATAAAAAAACAATTATTTAATATTAAATATGAACAATTTTTTAATCTTAAAGTTTTTATTTCTATTTTAATTAAATATTGTAAATGTTTATTATTACTTGTTGAAAATATATGTTAAATAAAATATTTTAAAAGTTTCAAGTATAATGGTTTCGTCTTGAAAAGACAGGTCCTAAACTTTAATGTGAGTTGGAAAATTTTTAAATTTCATTAGAATTGTTTAAAAAAATAATACATTTTTCAAATTTCATTATACTTGAAACTTTTAAAATATTTTATTTAACATATTTTAATTAAATAATATTTAAATAATATTATAGCAGCGTTTAGTTTGTTTAGAGTAAAAAAAAATTTTTTTTTTCGTAAATATAAAACTGTTTTTCAAACATGTGCTTCTAGAATATGAAAGTGTATATTTGGAAATTTAAAAAAAATGACATAAAGTAGAAGTGAAACTCAAAAAGTTTAGGAGAATTTTATTATCTACTGATGAATTCGTATTATAAAAATTATATATGTAATTAGTGTCGCCATAAATCCCAACAACAAAGAGTAACCGATATTAAAAAATTCTGCAGCTGAGAAGTTGAGATGTTGATGAGTTGCTTGATGCGCCAACAACAGCAACTCTTGTTTCAAATTACTTTGCTGTGTGTTGTTCCTTATTTCTGCAGTATGAAGTAACAAATCGTAACATACACTTGCAGTCCGCTTAGCCTCTGTAATAGCCATTTTACATATTGCAACTATCACGACTCCCATTACCTAAAAATAGTTGAGTTAGCAACCATGCAGCATAGAAAACGCCGGTGACTTTTTAACGCAAACAACCAAACCAAAGCTTAAATTTTTTGGTAGCTATATAATATCGACGACACTAACCTTAACCTTTAAGTAGGTTTGTATAGTTGTCTCATATATTTGACTTATAGGTTAGTAACATAGCTAATTATTTTTTTCCCTTTCTCTTATATGTACCCGCTCAGAGAAGTTCGGACACCCAATAATAATGTATTAAATATTAATAAATTTTGGTATACATTTATTAAATAAAAGAATTATTTTGGCAGATGAAAAAATAAATACAATCTCGTATTTCTGCAAAGATTTTAAATGTTTTGTTTCGTTTTAATACTTCAGATTTCAAATTAAACATTTTATGACCATAACTACTCCCGACCGCCCTGGATTAGTGCAGCATTAGGCAGGTAAAGATTTTATTGCTTTCTGAAATATTTAAAAATTTTGTATTACCAGATGTTTATTAATGTAGCATTACTAATTTTGGAACAGTTTTTTCAATAATTTTGTAAATTTTAAAAACAAAGTTCGTCAGTTTACAAGTAAACGAGCCAGCGATTGTATCTTTGTGTTTAGTTGCCTAGTGAAAAAATTTTTTTTGAAAATGCCGCGTGGAAAACCTACTACGATTGAAAAACGATCAAGTGTAATTACTTTGTTGAATGAGGGTTATTCAATTCGACAAATTTAAAAAAAAACTAATTGTAAACGCTCAAGCGTAGCCGACATTATTAGCAATTATCGAAGATCGGGTGGTTTGGAAGATCGAAATCGTCCCGGAACATCCAGAAAAACGACGGCTGCTGAAGATTTACAAATTGTGTTAATAAGCAAACGTAATAGAAAGCTCACAGCACCTCAAATTACTGCGGAAGTAAATCGCGATCGCGAAGATAAACTTTCGGTGAGCACAGTTAAACATCGGCTTCAAGAAGCGGGGGTGTTGCCGTTCGAAAACCCCTATTACGAAAGGGTAACAAAGGGAAACGGCTTCAATGGGCTTTAAATTATTTGGATTGGTCGGTGGAAGACTGGAAACAAGTGCTCTGGAGTGACGAATAAAAATATGAAGTATTTGGTCAAAGTAGGCGAGTATTTGTTCGAAGATCCAAAAGCGAGAAAATGATTCCCGACTGTGTTGTCCCTACTATTAAGCAAGGAAAAGTTCGGTGCTTGTTTGGGGATGTTTTTCCTTTGCAGGACAGGAGATTTATGTCAAATAGAAGGTATCATGAAAAAGAAAATTACTTAAAATTTTAAAAGAAAATGTTTTGTCGTCGGGGTTGCGATTAATTGGCCCTAATTTCACTTTTATGCATGATAATGATCGAAGCATATGGCAGTAGTGTGCAAAAATTTTTAATTGCAAAAGAAAACAAAATATTTTAAAATTATGAGGTGGCTTCCCAAAGCCCGGATTTAAACCCCATAGAGTTATTGTGGGACGAGCTAGACAGGAGGGTGCGAAAAGTGTGTCCAACTTCAAAAAAACATTTATGGGAACTTTTACAAAAAGAGTGGACAGATATACCGCATTCTGTGCTAACAAAGCTGATAGAAAGAATGCCGAAAGTAGTGAGAGCGGTTGTTAAAGCGAGAGGTGGTTTCTTTGATGAGAAGAAAATTTAATTATTTTAAAGTTTATTAATGTCAAACAATTTTATGTGTTATTTTTAATGCTAATATGGTTATAATAGATGTAAAATAATAAAGCTTTGATTTTGTAATGTTTAATTAGCTTTTTAACTGTTTGTTTGTCTACATTGTTATTTTTTCACAGGTGTCCAAACTTCTCTGAGCGGCAGTTTACATCTTTTCTAGGATTATGATAACAATCGCAAATCTAAATTAAACTAGTGAACCGTGACAAAGTTTTATTTGTGCAGGGGTCTTGTGGGCCAACACCCCACCTATCCGTTTTGCTTTCAGAATTATTTTTCTTTTGGAAATTTGTTTTACTTTAAAATTTAAAAATAAAAGGTTATTAGCACAAGGACTATGTACATATTATTACAGGGCTCGGCGCTCGAAGTATTACCAACTTCACGCTGATGTAGCAACCAAACGGCTAATGACAGCGCGCTCATGTTTTGACATGCGTCAGTCTGTTATGTTGTTTACAAGCCTACTGAAGCATAAAAAAGTTATCGAAATGAAATTCAAACGCAACAGTGTTATTGCTTTAAATTTGGCTGGAAAATCGCAACCAGCCATTGTTACAATTACAATGTTTGGGTATCGAACCGTTACACGTTACAATGTTACTGGTTGCATCAAAAGATGCCACGGAGGTGGACATCAAAGAACAGCAATATCGACAGAAATGGTTCGAAATGTGAAGGCCAGAATTTTAGTGTTCAGCAGTTTATAAAACGATCGTGTATGGTTACAGTGCAAATTAATAGACAATTTACACCAGCAAATTGCTCTGCAAAAGCAAGCGCCTGCATTAGTGATGGTTTGGGCCACCGTAACTGCCACAGGACGCTCACCACAGGTTTTCATTGAACAGGGCGTAAAGGCAAATCAAAAAATCTACCGTGAAAAGAATATAAACGATACTTTGTTACATTGGGGACTTAAACAATTTGGTAGAATCCATTGGACGTTCCAACAAGACTCGGTACCATCCTATAAAGCTCGTAAAACTCAAAGTTTTTTTACAAGAAAAAGTTCCAAGCTTCATTTTTTACATCAATGGCCACCACATTCCTCGGACTTAAACTCAATGGATTTTTCCATATCGTTCATTCTGGAGGCCAAAGTATAAACTAAAAGTATGGGACGGTCGACGCCTTAAGGATTGGTTTCGCCGAGAATGGGAAAATACCATCGGACCATATTCGTGCACAGTGTAAAGCTATCTCGGACAGACTCGATGCTATTATCTGCGCTAAAGGTGGCTACATCGAACAATAATGCCCGGTTTTACAAATGTTTAAACTGCGATTAAATTATTTAAGCCGAAATCGCAGTTTAAATGTTTGTGAAACCGGGCATAAGATATATATCTTTTTAATTTGAAATGTTTTTACTAAATCAAAATTGACAAAATAACAGCATGTTTAATTTGTAATACTTCTAGTGCCGACCCCGTATTTACAATAATTTTATTTATGTCAATATTAATGCCAAATTTTTATAATTTAATAAATTTATAAATAGTTTAAGCGTGCAATTTTGAAATCATTCGAAGTCCTAATAAATAAAGGCAAATATTATATTATTTTATAAGCTATGCTGTGGTTTTATAGCTGTATATCACGCAATTCAATTGAATTATTCTTAAGGGATTTTATATTCTGAGTTTATTAAAAATAACTATCAAATCTAGAGCAATAAATAAGATGAGTAAAGAAACATAATAAGACACCCTAATTGTTAAATTGCCAACATTTCTTAGTCGGTTGTTTTTAATTTTAAAACTGAGTCGTAATTTATTTTATTCGTAATCGGTCGGTAATTGCTCGTTTCCCGACTTTTAAAAAGTTTGAAAGTGGCATATTGTCAACTACTAATATCAACCGGTGTGTAATGAAAATTATTCACTCGTTATATCACGTGGCGGTCAGTAATGAACAAATGGGCGTGGTTTTAACGTGATATAAGCGCTGATACAAATGTCAAATATAGTTAGGTTATAACAATAATTAGAAATCATAATTGGGCGTGCAAATTATAAAACATTTTAATTAGAATAATTGCTTATTGCAAGTGATAGCCCTTTTTTAAATTTTCGCTAAGATTTATTTGTTGCTAGTTTAAAAAATATTTGGATGATCCGATAAGTTTAAGCTTCGACATCGAAAAGTTTTGTTAACAATTCCTGGCATTTTATCGTTCAAATTATTGATGTATAAGTACATATTGTGACATTTGAATACTTATTTATGGTAAGTCCTATAATACTTTCTCATTTTCTTGTTAAAATTTATTTGTTACAGTCAGGGTTCGCAGTTTGGAACCGTAGAAGTCTTCTGACGATTGGCTACACCGTCACACTTTATTTGCTACATGACACCAGAAGTGCAACCTAGATTAGCCTAGCTTATCATAAAACCAACCTAGAAAGTTTAAATAATTTTATTATGGAATATTATGCAATTTTGAAAATTATTGAAAATATAAGAAGATTACTTAAGAGTAACTAATGTTTACAAGTTTTCTTCCGAAGATTTACGTATTCTTTAACAATTACAATCCATTCCGGGCGCGTTATTAAGAATGATCGAGAATGATAGGTTTTGTATCACGAATGTGGATACTTATTTTATTTTCTAAAAAGTTTACATCTTCTATTTTCATTTTATACAGCTCATCACTTCGGCATGCACCGCTAACGCCGATTATTAAAGCAACCTAGAAAGTTTAAACAATTATGTTCATTGTATGTGAGTACAAAATTTATAATTTTACCTTTTGTAGAAGAAATTCTATAGGCGCATCACTTAAAAATCTATCAATTTCAGTTTTATGTAAAACACCTGATTTTTTTGGCTTGAACCCAACATTTTGCTTCTTCAAAAAAGCTCTCAATTTCGCAAATTTTGAAATATCTGTATTATCTTTAATATTGAATGTTGTTCGTAGCATTGAATAAGTTGCCCGTAGAGTTAACGTAGAAGGTTTTTTGTCTTTCGACAATTCACTAAAATAAGCAAGCACCACACTTTCTGAATTATTCCGTGCTTGTTTATTGTAACGCCAATCCATGTAAGCTTTGTAGGCTTTTCATACCTTGCCTTACTTTTGTTGGGTAACAAATCACCTACTGCATTTTCTGCAACTTCTCGAAGCTCTGGTGGAGTACAAGATAATTCACTCATAATCACAAAGCGACAAAACAATAATACTAATTATTGTCAAAAAAACGCACGGTAATTTTTGCTTTGACGCCTACTAAAATAATTATCACTAACGTGATATGAGCTATTAAAAGTAGAGGCGCTGATACAAATGTCAAATATGACATAACTTAATATAAATTTGAAAACGCATTATTTCCATTAAACCAACCCCAACTTCACGATTGCGAATAAAATAGTATACATGCTTGGCGTAAAGCGTCATTACTAACTTTGGCCAATTGCTGACCTCAGTTAGTAATGACTTGCTTTCCGCCTCGCTATGTAATATACTATAATTCAAATTGTGTTTTATTTTTCTGCAAAAATCCGATGGAAATGTTTTACCAAGAATAGAAACGTATTCGAGAGATACCCAAAAGTGAGGCAAATGCAAAAGACACTGCAGAGTAAAATATCAAGAAAAACACAACTGAGAATAAAACACGAGCAAACAGCGGAAACCAATTTATTTTGATATACAAAAGAAGAATGTGGCGAAGTTGACGTAGAGGGAGGTAGAGAAGATATTTCAGAAAAGTAGAAAATTTACAAAATCACCAGCGAAAACAAAACAAATTGAGACAAGAAACGAAGAACAAGGTATAGAAATGCGAATAATATTAAAGACCATTGAGAATATGAGAACTGAAATGCATAATGGTTTTAAATAGCACAAGAATGAAATCGGAGACGAGATCACGGGAATGAAGGAAGACAGGAAGAAAAAAAAAAGAACTGGAATCGAGAAAATCGGGCAATTGAGGAACTGGAGAGCGCTTTTGAAATACAGGAAAAAGTAAAGATAAGAAAAATAATATACTAATTAAGAGACTTGAAGTGACAAACCCAAAACAAGTGAGGAAAGGAATCCAAAATTACTAAAAGATGAAATAGGAGTGGAAATATAACCGCTTAAAATCTTTTAAATTGGGAAAAGAAAGGAAAAACTATTAGTGGTTAAGGATGATAGTTATGAAGAATAAAAGTAAGTTAAATGGAAGGAAAATATTTATAGCTAGCGATATGACAATTCAGGAGTGAAAGCTCAAATAAGATAAGAGAAGTGGGAAAAAAGGGACCAAAAAGAAAAATAAAACTGGAATTAGATACCGGAAGATAACCATCAATAATAAGGTACTCAAATGGAAGAACATGCAAATGCCTATAAAAGACCAGTCGGAAACTGAGGATGGCCTAGATCCAAAAAACAGGACACTCAAGATAAAACAACCCCTGCAATTCCTATTGATCTTGCCGCTGATAATGTGCAATATGAACGAAAAGAAAAAACTATGGAAATGAAAAAAAGAGTAAAGCAAACAAAAAAATAACAACCTGGAACGTCAGAACAATGTTGCTGCCCAGAAGAATGAACGATAAATTTAGAGATGTTGAGAGGTGTAAAGATAGGATAGATACGATAGGGTAGGATAAAAATAGGATAAAGGTATAAATGGGTATAAAATATATTAGAATCCAAATGGCAAGATTACAATAGATGAGCTCCCAAAAAAGAAAACACTGAAGAATTCTAAAATGAAGAAGACAAATGGTTAAAATGTGTAATGCAAAACTGGATAGAAAGAATGACTGGCATAAAAGAGAGCCTTATAAACTCCAGTGAATTTTACAAAAAATAAAAACTAAAAGTTAACAACAAAACAATAGCAAGAGCAATGAAAGAGAGGAGGAAATACCAAATGTGAAGAAACGGAAATCAACAACAAATAGAGAGTATTTTAAAGAACTGTTCACTGAAGAGACAGGAGAAAACATATTAGATGAGAGAACATCAATCTTTTATATTTTTTACGATTATACAATTTAATAGCAGCGCCAAATTTGAATTTGAAGAAATTAAAAGTTATAAGCAAATTTTAAAAATTTTTTAGAAATGCAAAAAGACAAACATATCGACTTGAATTATAAATTCTTCTTCTTATACTTTTGGCTAGAGATAACCATCCGTCCTTACGTGCCTTCCGAAGCACGAAGACGGCATTGCAAAGTGAGCTCTACCGGATTTGAACCGAGACGCCTTACATTAGCAGTTTATCGCGCTAACAACCAAGCCAATGACGTCTCGAACTATATTATATAATTATATAATATAAATTAAAAAGAAAATAGAGTTGAGGCAATAGACCAGAAAAAATATAACTAGTAGATATCTTTTCACAACACATTACTAACGAAAACGTTCAAAATAGCAGGGCCGCATTCACCATCATCACCGAATGAAAAAACAATGAAAATTATCATTTTACAGCGTCCTACTGGATGACCTAGGATTCGATCTTATCCACAACGTGGAATTGATCTCCTTAGACCCAGATTGATCAAAAAATATTTTCAAAATTTTTCACAAAAATGATCCCCGCATCTTTCATCTCAAATTAAATTGTTGCCTTTTATGTTTATAGCTTTGTTATTATAATTTTCTAATTTTTCCAACGATGCCAACGGCTCAATATGTAATTATTTCAGTTTAATAAAATAAATTAAACTCACCAAATTTATCGAGCACCATAGTAGCCCAACGATGTAATATATTTTAACATAAGAAGTACCAATTGGAGTAATGGTGTTTGATTTTGAATACCAATCCTTGATTGCGTTGTCAAAATTATGTAGAAGGACCATCATCGTCTCCATGTAGAAATAAAGCAATTGCCATCCAAACAATTTGTTAAATTTTTTTACAGATTCTGTCAAAGCGCAGTAAAGTTGTCGTAATTTGCTAAGAGTCCTTAGAGTGGTTTCTTTTTGTTATAAATTTTTTCCAAATTATTATTAAAAACATCGAACAATGATTTAAACCCTTGAATGTAATGATAAACTACTAAAAATAAAGTTGTTTTTAATAATCGAGTAAATTCAATAAAAATTATTATCTTCCTTTTTTCAATGGTTCGATTTTCCGGTTTAGTCGCGAAAAAGGTAATTAAAATAACGGTTATAAATAGATTAATTGATATAATTGGTTTATTTAAATCCCATCGTTTCTCAGATTTTATTGGTATTAAAGCTGTTTCATTTTTTGAAAACTGTTTTACGAAAGATTCGTACAAGGAAACTTTCCATATAGAAATATTCATTACGGAAGCAAGAGGAAGAAATACCAACGCGAGAACAATAATAAAATTCATGCAATTGGATATTTTATCATGAACATATTGAGATCCTAGCCGGTAAAAATTAAATGTTAGATTTGCAATTAAATGATACTGACAATACAAGTGTAAAATTTATGTGAATACCGACAAAACAAATATGCGGACCCGGTACTAATTGGAGGTATAATAGTTATGCAAACTGCCAATTTATTAAGAAAACTACTCTGATCCATATGGGCGTTTAAATTTTGTTAGATAACCAAAAGAAAGCTGTAAAGGAACTATCACTTCACTGTAGAAACTATACGATACCTACTGTCACAAAAATACGTATGCTGACGTGTTTAAAAAAATCAATAACGATGAAATAATAACTTTATAAAAACGCAAATTTAAATTCACTTATATTTAAATTATCTCCTACTTCTAACTACCTTTTAATAGTTTTTAACCACAATAATAGTACTAGAAATTTTAAACACTTGACACTACAATTTAGATAATTTAAACAAAACACACAAAATAAGTAGTATTGGTAAAATTCAAAACTTTGAAAGTAATTAAATTTTTACTGTTTCCGTATAGATTAATCGTTAGTTACAAAATTATTGCAGAACTATTTTTTCCTTCTCAACCTGAAAAGTATTATTTTTAATGTACATACATAGAACGTCGCTATTTACCTAAAAGCATTTAAGTAATATAATAACTATTATTATTATTAAAGCATCACATTCTATACAGAATAAAGCTGTCCTTACGGACTTACAAAATCCATTTATTGGGGTGGATTAATCCTAAATACATTATATATTTCATCACAGGTCCTGGTGGGTCAAGGCTGCTCGAACGATTTCCCCTCCAAACCGCTCGATTCTTCACCGTCTGGGTCCAGTCTCTCAAACCCATCCTCTCAAGGTCGCTCTCCACTTCGTCTCTCCATCTCAACTTAGGTCTTCCTCTTTTCGCTCATTCCCAGGTTTCCATGTAATTATAGCTCTTTCGACTTCCTCATCGCTACATCTCATTACATGGCCCCACCATCTAATTCTCTGGGCCTTGATAAACTTCACCACATCTTCACCAGACATTTCTTGTAACAGTTCGGCGTTATTTCTACATCTATACTGTTCGTTTACTCGTTTATAACCTACTATCGTTCTAAAGATCTTCCTTTCAAACACTCTTAAATCCTCCTCATCCTTCTTTGTTAAACAGATAACTTCCGCCGCATATGTAAGTACAGGCCTTATTAATGTTCTGTATATCTTGCTTTTTGTTCTTTTTGATATTTGCCTATCTTTTAGTAGTTGCTTATTTGCATAGTACGCTTTTTGCTGCTTGAATTTTGCCCTTATCTCCGTATTTCTATCGTTTCTACTATTAACCTGCACACCAAGATAGTTAAAAACCTTTACCTGTTGGAAGATATCGTCATCTATTTCTAAATCTCTCATAGTGTCTTCACCTTCTCTCGTGCACTTCATGTACTTCGTCTTGTCTTGGTTAATATACAATCCCATTCTGTTTGCTTCTTTTTTCATTAATCGCAATATCTCAATCATTCCTTTTTTTGTCCTTGACATTATCACCACATCATCTGCGTATGCGATCACTTGATTTTCCTTAGTTATTATATTTCCCAAGCAGTCGGTAGTTCGGATTATCTTCTCAAGCACCGGGCCCGACAACGCGTCACCCTGCCTCACTGCTTACAACAAAGCTGTCTGTGTCACCCTCCATCATTCTCACCTTAGCTTCTGCTCCTGCTAGTGTTATCCAGATCATTCTTATCAATTTCGGCGGTATCTTGAACTCCTTCATAATGTTTTTTAATTGATACCTATTAATGCTGTCAAACGCCTGTTTGAAGTCTACAAACAGCATATGCACGTCAATATCGTATTCGTAGCTTTTTTCTTGAATCTGTTTAATTATGTGCAATGCGTTCACCGTCGACCTTCCTTTATAAAACCAAACTGATACTTTCCAACTATTTCATCAGTGTATTTAGTAAGGCGCCCGTGAATGATTGTCGACAATATCTTGTACGCAGTGTTTAAGATCGTGATCCCCTATAATTACTACATTCTTCTGCACTTCCTTTCTTTTTTATTACTATTATCGTCCCCTCACTCCATCTCTGTGGCATCTCCTCCTCAACCAAATCTGTTTCACCAATCTGCATATCTCAGAAAACAACTTTTCACCTCCGTTTTTTATCATCTCCGCAGTAATCTCATCCGTACCAGGTGCTCTTCCGTTCCTCAATCTCCTAACCGCATCCATTATCTCTTCGTCCGTTGGCTCATCTACTTCATCTGCAGTCTGTGACTCTTCCATCTGTTCCCATTGTACCTCTTCGTTCTGTTGCTTGTTTAGAAGAGTTTTGAAATGCTTCTCCCATATTTTTTCACTTTGTCTGCTCCATGCTCCAACACTCCTTCCTCATTTTTCATTCCTTTATTTCTTATCTCATATTTCTTTCTAGTATTTTCATTTGTTTATAGAACTTCCTTACATTATTGTTGACGCTACTTAATTCGATTTCCTTCATTCTTTCTTCTATCCATTCTTGTTTCTTTCTTTTGTATAGCTTGTCGGCTTCTTTTCTTTTCTTTTTGTATTCATCTAGGTGTTCTCGTTCTTTACTTCCGAGCCATTTATCTCGCGCTTCCTTTTTTTCCTTATTTATTTTATCACATTCTTCGTCAAACCATTGCTTCCATTTCTTTTTTCTTTCATATCCTAGTACTTGTGAGGCACTTAATCTAATACTTTCCTCAATATTGTCCCACATCTTATTTATGCTACTGCTTTCATTCCTCAATCTAATTTCTCCATTAACACGCTCTTCATATTCTTTTCTATATACTTCATTATTAAGTTTTTCAATTTCTATCCTTTTCCTTGCGCGATGCCTTGTGTCTGATACCATTGTTTTTTGTTTCATCTCTGCGACCACCAAGAAGTGGTCCGTATCGGCATTCGCGCCCCTATAAGTTCTAACATCTTTTATTGATGTGGCTCTCCTTTTTGTTACCATTATATGGTCTATTTGGTTACCTTCATCTTTATTGCATCCGGGCCACATCCATGTCATTTTATGCAACTTATTATGTTCATATTTAGTGCTACTAACAATCATGTCTAATGAGGCAGCAAGGTGACACAGTCTAAAGCCATTATCGTTTGTCTTCTCATGTATGGAGTATCTTCCAGTCACCTCCTCAATAAGTTTCTCCTTGCCAATTTGCGCATTAAAATCCCCATTATGATTGCTGTATCGTGTTTTGGTACTTGGTCATACAACATCTCCAATTCATGGTAGAACCCTTCCTTCACTTCTTCCAAACTCTCCTCCGTAGGTGCATAAACATTAATTATCGACAGGTTATTAGGTCTCATTCTAAGTCTCAAGTAGGCAAGCCTTCCATTCACAGGCTTAAACTGTAATATATCCGCCATGTACTTTTTCATGACGATAAAACCAGTACCCTTACTTCCTTGTCTAGTCTCCCCGGAATACAGCAATACAAAATCTTCACTTCTAACTTCTCCTTCCTTCTTCCATCTCGTTTCTTGTAGTGCTGTTATCTCTATTTTATATCTTTTCAACTCTTTAACAATTTCCTTCAATTTTCCAGGTTTCAAAAGTGTTCTTATATTCCACGTCCCTATTCTAATTGTTTCTTCCCTTTTACTCTTTCTCCTCTTCTTTTTCGCGCTTTTCTTTTTATCCAATTGCTCCATATCGTTAATCCTTATTTCATGCATTATTCCTGTATATTCCCCAGTTTTTCCTTCTGGAGTACCTGTCTGAGGTTCAGATACTCTTCTCTCCATTTGTGCTAGTTTTTTGTATGTTGATCCCGGTTAAACTTTAGTTTCAACACATTATTGCTTTTATCCCAAACATACAATTGGTTTTGTTTGATCATTTTCTGATATCCAACCTTCACCTTCTCTCCCCTTTCCATTTCTATTTTTGCCAGGGACCATATTTGATTTTGAATTTCTTTTTCCTTGTTTGTCATGTCGTGTTCAATATAGATAGCAGTACCTTTAAGTTTACTTTTGTTCTCCATTACTATCCGCTTCTGCGCATTATTCCTCAACTTGGCCACTATCACCTGCCTTCCGACTACTTTTCCCACTTTAAATGCATCAACGATCTCTATTTGCATCTGTAAGTTCTTATTCAGGTATCCTTCTACTTTTCCTGGTGTTAAATCTCCGTCAATTTGAAGATTTTTTATTACTATGTTATCCCTTCTCTTATCTCTTTCACTCTTTTCCAACTGCTCCTCAAGAAACTTCATTCTTTCATTCTGTTTACTTGAATTCTCCAGTAAACTTCCCATCACCTGTTCTATCTCCATAACCTTGGCATTCCAGCTTGTTTCCATCTTAGCCAGCTTATCCTTTATTTCCAGGTTTACCATATTTCCATCAGTTACCATTTTAGCCAAACCAGCCATCATCTCTTTCAACTCATCCATGCTTTCTTCTTTTCTTTCTCTTTCGACTAACTTTTTTGGTGTTGTGACAGTTTTTTTACTCCTCTGGAAAATCTCCTCCTCTGCACTCGTATCTATTTCTTTTCTTCTTCTCTTTAAGTAGTCTTTAACTGATGGTACGCTATTTACCCTCTCTCTGTTAACCTTGCTATAACTCATTTGTAGTTACTCAAATAGGCAACCAATATTACACGCAAAACAACTTCTTCTCAATCTGATCGAAAATAAAAACAGAGATTTATGTCTATTGCCAGCGTCAGCGCGAGCACTCAGGTCGACCCTTCAAAAGTCCTCACGCTACTAACAGGACCTCTAAAACAAAAACAATTAACCAAAAGCAGTACTCTAACCTCAAAATTCAGTTTTGCTTGATTAAACTTTCACCACTTTAATTTCTCCTTTCTATTCCACTCCTTCGGTTGCGCTTATTACTCACTATCTGCACCTCTATTCACTTTCAAATCTATCTCTATCTAATCCAATATTCGCAAAAATACCAGCTCGGAATCAACACCCAACGTACAGGACCGTACTCCGTAACTCTGATGATAATAATATAATATAATAATTATACAACAAATAAATAGAGAAGAATGGATTCTTTTAGTGTACTATGTAATTGTGGTAATGTTTTACTGTATCAAATGAATGAAACTCAATAACATTGAAGAAACGTATATACCCTCCAGCGCCAACTTATCTTTTCAGTTAGTACAACTTCAAAAGGTCATTTCAAAATTTGAAATTATAGCTGAAAAAAATGGGCCAAACTCATCTTGTTGAGCATGTGACTGACTCAGGTGACGTGCTTCCTGTGAAACAGAGACATTATCCTTTTCTCCAGCTTTACTGGAAAAATATTTGCGTTGATGGAAGGCGATTCAACGAGGTTACCAAACCTGATGCCTATTTATTACCATACATCAGCGACAAATTTGATCGTTTATGAGATTCACGGAACCTTTTTGATTTATTTGAGAAAAGTCTATTGGCAGATTCCACTGTCACCCAAATTTTGCAAAATGACAGCTTTTAACATCCCCAGATGAGGAATTTTAGAATTTAAAGTCTTCCCGTTTGGTGTACATAATAACTTTACAGTGGCTGGTGGATACTTTTTAACCCTAATTTGAAAGAGCCTTTGTTTCTCTCGACGATATAATTATTATAATTATGGAAACTTTAAAGTGAAAACTTTTAGTGCCACACTTTTGTCCTTGCAAACTAGTAAGCGAATTTCATAACAGTCAGTTTTGTGATATCAAATGTGATATCACAAAATAGATCTTTAAATACGACACTTGCAATGCCAGTAAGGCATCAAATCGTTTAGTAATTTGTTAATTTAAAAAGTTGAACAAATTTATAAATTAATTAATTTAGAACAGCTGTTTATTCAAACGAGGTTGTTGAACCTATATTTAAAATGACGTTTTTCCAGAGCAGCTCATTGCAATTTTTGTAAGGTTTATCTGAAAGAAGAAATCAGATTGTTAGACTTGCCTGTCGTTTGCATGAATTTTATAAAAATGTTTAGTAAGTTTTACATAAAAATTTGATAATCAAATGAATGTAATTAAAAGTAAAACTGATAGATGCCGTCAAAGTTAGCCACATTTAAATTGAATTTAAACATTTTGTATTAAGAAAGTATAATTTAGCAAAGAGGCGATATTGTGGACAGCTGAAATTATTTTATAAATATTGTTAATATTAAGGGTAAACTTTAGAAATTTAAAAAGTGAATTAAAATTGTATTACATAAGAATCAAGTGAATTAAACCAAGGTCACAATAAAATTGGAAATATTCAAATACGAAATTTTGCGCAGATTATACTCAATCGCAAACATGTAAAATTTAACAAGAAGGGTGAAGGATGATATTAATGAATTAACAGTTTTCTCTCCAAGAATGGCCTTTTAGAAACGACAACTGGGAGCACAATTATTACAAAAAAAGTTTTAATTAAATTAAAGTATATAGTGGCAATCGAATAAATGTGTAATCATCGTACATGTTTGGTGATACTTATCCAGAATTGCAGAAATCACCAAATTGTAAGGTTAGTGTGGAATTGTTCACATGAAAATTATTATTAAAACAAAATAAAGGCATTTGATACTGAATTACAAAATAAATGAATGAAATTGAGAATTACACATTATTTCTGTCCCTTTGGGAATGGAAATGGCGGATGTCACAAATTGGCCCAGTCAATAAAATTTTCTCGAGCCATTTCATGCACTATAAACAGCTTGTTTCTCATTTGGCACGTTCTCGCCAACTGTGCTCACTCACTAGAAGTTTGAATAGACATTCCTGGTAGCCTCTTCTTCTTTTTCTATTATGGCGTGTACCCCATCAACCTCCATATGGGTATGACCAGTGAGGAGGAATTCATGATTAATTTCCATAATATGCTGCATTTTTGAACAATATACAGATACATAGAAAAGAGCATTGAATTTCTATTTTGGCCAGCACAGTTGTCTGATCAAATCGGTCTCGTATTAACATTATCTGGGAGAGTATGAATCCACTTTATCAGAGAAGATGCAACTTGATTTCCGCCTCGTTCAGAAATTGACTCGTTTCACATCATACATTAATTTTCTGAGGCGATATTATCATGTATGGTAAAATTCATGGTAAATGATGGAAATATCATTCAGTAAATTTTACTGAATGATATTTCAAAGGAATATAGAAGAATATCTCGAATTGAAGATGTTTACAAATTAATTTTTGAACATCACGTGATCATTTTACACGAAAATAGTTTTACTACATTTGTACGACTCATCGCAGCTCTACATCCATCAACAAATTAATACAAATATAACGTGCGCAAATAACAAATAAAATTTATAAATAATAAAATTGTTAAATTTTAAAACTGACATATTTTTTTGATTTATAAAGTAGTTGGAAATTTAGCATGATAGTAAATAAGTTTATGTGCATGGGTTCGCTGAAAAATATTATTTCATTTCATGTGCAGGGTGAATTTAAAATTAATGTACATTGTGTTTATATACCTTTATGTACTTAAAATTATTAATTAAATTATAATAAAATTAAATTTATTTTCAAAATATCATAGCAATATATAATATTTTGGTCACATATTTAAAAATGCAGACATCGTTTATAGATATATTGCAATATCGACTTCATCGATTTCATGTCAACATTTTGTAAACGTATTTACAAAAACACATTTTCTTAGCTAAAGCTTTTAAAGATTTTAGAGCTAAAAAGTTATTAAAGGTCAAAGATAAAGTAAATCAGTTTTCAAAATATCTCGTAAAATTTTGATTGTAAGTAAATTTGAGTTATTATAAATTTTATTTATTATTAATTCTGCATAAAAAGGTTCCATGCATAATTAACGCAGAATCAATAGTTCTTAATTATACGGCTGAGAAAAGTTGAGTATTACGATGCGTTCGTTACAGATAAGTCATGCAGTGGACACTATGTAAAAACGCGCTTTGCATTTTACCTCATTGATGGCGAGGAAACAAATGCATCGTAACATTCAACTTTTCTCAGCCGTATAACTCGAGAACTATTGGTCTTACGTTAATTGTGTATGAAACCTTTTATGCAAAATTAAATAATAAATAAAATTTATAACGACCCAAATTGACGTACAACCAAAACTTGACGAGATATTCGCAAAATACTCATTTACTTGACGTTTGACCTTTTTTAAATAACTTCAAAAATATTACCTCTAAATTTAATAGCAATTCATAAGGAAATTTTATAAATGATTATAAAAAATAAAAATAAAGGGTGGGTACCTAAAAAAAACTATCTGACAACACATGTAAGTTGTAATTATAGAGCGATTTATAATAAAATCGATACAGAAAATAATAACCGGGTAAATACGTTTTAAATTTGTTGTATTAGCTATTAGGACATAATTTATTGAATTTATTAATAAAATTAATTTTTACAATTTATTTTATCGATGAATAATTTCTTGTAAGCAAACATTTCTAAAATTACTAAGTATTTGTTTGTTTCTCTACATTGTAATAAACACAGTATTGTCTTGGTTCTGATAGCTGCTCGATTTAACCCTGTGACAACAATGGAAAATTCCTACATCGAAAATATAAAATATGTGTATTGTTTGGGGAGTATTTTTGGCCTAGTTCCTCCACGTAATAAGCTTAAATTAAAAAAATCTAAGACTTACTCGGTAGTATTAATAATTTTAATATGCACTTTTACTTCAACTTCGATTTTCTTCACATTTAATCATTTTTTCATCGCAAATTACAGTTCCATATGTTTTGATATATGTCGAGTATCAATTTCGAACATTATTGTTATTAACAGTGTATTTCAAACAGGGTTTTCCAACGTAAAAGTAAGAGAGTTTGATTTGTTAAAAACACATTTTTGGGACATTGATAATACATTGAGTAGTAATGAAGTTTTAAAAGAATTTGGAACAATTTACTGTTCTTCAAATCACAATAAGCTTAGTAATCGTTATTTCTATAGCCGATATTGTGATCGTTAGTAAATTTGCTACGATAGAAAGTTTAATTGGATACATATTTGGAAAAATATCGACTTTATATTTTATAGTTTCAGTGTTTTTAATTTTCAATTATGTTCTTTTAATTAAAGTGCGCTTACAAAGAATAAACCAACATTTAACTTTTTAGGAAAATATCACAAAGTACGCGTTATGTTTGATTTTAGACTAATACAGCGCAAATATGAAGCACTAGCGATAGGCATGATCCGGGAAGTACCAAGAATACGGAGTTTGTTCAATAAGGCTTTGAAAATCTGTGGTATTTTCAAAAGAAACTTTGGTTGGACTTTACTTCTTATAGTGTTTTATGTGTTTATTCAAATTTTGGAATTAATAAACTATGTTATTGTGGAGGTATCTAATAAATCTGAAGTAACTTCGAACATAAACAAGTGCGGTGGTATGCTTCTAACTTGGAGTTTTGGTTTTTTTGTGTGTGTAAGTATTAAATTTTTAACAGGTTTTTGTTATTTTATTTATTAATTCAATGCCAACTGATTTAAAAGGAGATCGTGACTGTTTAATAGAACACGTATAAGTTGGAATCGAAGTATCAAATCGGGACCGATAAGGTGCTATTACGAATATATTAATAATTTATAATTATAATAATTAATAATAATATTAAAGTGAGTTAAGCTAAACTAAATTTTATCAAATTTCAATAATTTCATCAACGGATCAGGTACACCCATCCCCTCGAATGTGCCTAACTTGTCGTGGTGAGGGGGCTTGTGTATTTTAATGAAGCGGTGGGCGTGTACCTGTTAGGACTCGGGCCGGAGCCTTAAAACTCTCTTGGCTTGGTCTGTTTTGACACGCTGGGTCTGGGCGAGACTTAAAACCTTCTGTGCCTGACCTTGTGTCATTGAAGCGGGACGATGGCCACCGTGGAGAAATCAGACAAATCAGGCACCTGCGTGTTTGTGCCGTGCGCGGTGACCCGTGCGGTGGGATGAAGGGGTCCTGGTGGCTGAGCCCGCCCAGGAGCGGTTGTAGTTCTCCGGGAACCGGCAACACTCCACTTTGGGCTGGATTTCCACCTAAACGGGCGGTTAGGACTAGTCCACCCTGATCAATCGGCTGCGCTGACCCGTCAGAGGGTCAGCAGGACGAGTCCTTGGGGGAGGATGGAGTGTGAAAACACCTCACTTCCTTGGGGGCTATATCTCTCGGGTAGCCCTGGCGTTGCTACAACGTTCCAAAATGTGAGGCTCCGGTGAGGGTGGGGACCTCGAGAGATGAACGCGTTTCTTCCTCTACATGGAAAATAATAAAAACAAACAACCACCAGCTGAACTATCAGCTACAAAACAGACGGGAGTATCCGATCAGGATGCCCCGTCCACACAGATGGGTGCAGTCCTGTGGACGCCCCACCTAATCAGTCCAACCAGGACAAAAGTCTGGCAGACGCTACTAGCATGCCTTTCCTTCGACCGTGGAAGAAGAGAAAGGTATCTGGGGCAGAAGCCAAAAGAAAAAGAAGAGCCCACCTAGGGGAGGAGGCTTTGGCCCTCAACCTAGAGCAAGGGCCCAGTCGCACGAGTACCGCACATGAAAGGGCTAGGCTCCTAGGGCCGCCCACCCATGGCGGTACAAGTAATAAGCAGCACACCAAAGGGAAACCTTTTATGGGAGAAGCTGCCAAAAAGGCTGAGATCTCATGACTCCCAGCCCTCGCCCTCGAGCAAACAGGGCACGAGGGTGAGATCTTCTCGACCTCAACTCCATGCCTCGAGTCGGGAGGGTAATGTCACCTACAGGGAGACTGCTGAAAAGCACCTCCGTGTGGCAGTGATAGACCGCCTGAATCCTCTGGGAAAACTGAGCGAGTCCCAAGTGGGCATCGTTGAGGAGCCTTACTGCTGCTCTCGATGAGTTCATCTTAGCAGCAGAAGGTGAGGCTACACCAGCTCCTACTTTCGGCGGGTTCCACCACTCAGGCCAGATCCTCAGGATCACCTGTGTGGACTAGAGCTCGCTGGAGTGGTTAAAGACGATCATCGCAAACCTCCCACCACTGTGGGAGGGAGCGAAACTAGAGGTAGTGCAAGCGGACGACCTACCAAAGCTAACCAAAATCACCCTTTGGGTTCCTGGGGAACCAGAGCCCACTGTGACAGTGATGAGGCGCCTAGCAGCCCAGAATATATGGGTGAAACCCAAAGAATGGTGTGTTTTTCTTGATGCGGACAGGGAGGAGCCGAAAGGCAAACTCCTTGTCTTTGGCGCCGGTAAGAAAAACAGTGCCGCCATCAGAAACAAGGGAGAAAGGCTGAACTACAAGTTCACCTCCCTCAAAGTCAGGATGCAGAAATTCGAAAAAGAGTCTGCATCCGAAATAGCAGCCCCCGCCACTTCAATGGAGACGGATGTAATCCCGGCAGTGGAGGCTGGAAACTTGACAGAGCAATAAGCTCCCCAAGGCAGGCCAAGGCTAATGGCTTCCTAGCAGGATGAAGCTTCTTGCAAATTAACCTTCAGCATTGTCGGGAGGCAGTTGCAACATTATGCCGCCACCTCGATAGCTGTAAGGACACAATTGCTCTAATACAAGAGCCATGGTTAGTTAAATCCGCTATACGAGGATTTACAAAATTAAATGGCAATCTGTTCACAGGTAATCCCACTAATAAAACTAGGACGTGTATTTACACACTTTTTTTTTTTTTTTTTGAACGCTGGGAGTGGGGAAATCTTCCTCGGACGGAGGTCCTCACAAGACACCACCCAATTGGGTGGTAGTGTAGGGGTGGAATGCGATGGTCTGCATCCCGACCCACTAAAACCCCACTCCGTATAGGTTACTGCGGGGGCGTGGTTTATTGTCTCACGACATCATCTTCGCCGCCCCCGCTGGTATTTGCGTTGGCCTGGGTCCAGGTCGGTGTTATTTTCTCTTTAGTAGTCCGTATCCGTGATAGACTGCTTTCTCTTCGTTTCTTTCGTCTTCTTCTTTTTCTTTCATGACTGAGCGCACGAACTCGGCCACGAGGTTCCATTTGCTTTCTGAAGTTAACATTTCTTGGATTATGTTGTTCTTTGTCATAGTTTTGCCTAGATTTTGGTTTACGGCCTGTCTGCGCGTATCCCATTTTTCGCATTCAAATACGGTGTGATTTGGAGTATCTTCTTCTCTGCAGTATTTGCACGCTGGAGACGCTCTTAGCCCCATCCTGTGCAGATAACTTTCAAAGCACCCGTGGCCCGTCAACATTTGAGTAATGTGATAGTCCACTTCGCCGTGTTTTCTGTTTGTCCACAACTCCACTTTCGGGATGAGGGCATGGGTCCACCTCCCCTTTGTCTCGTTGTCCCATCTTTGCTGCCACTTGTCATATGCCTCTGTTTCGGCCTCTTTTTTCCTCGTTGGATCTCCGTAACTTTCCGCTCTAATCCATGCCATCAAGTCTATTGGCATTGCTCTTGCTATGACCAAAACGGCGTTCTCTGAGACCGTGCGGTAGGCACATACCATTCGGATCGCGGTTTTCCTTTGCACCCGTGCTATTGTGTATCGGTACTTTTCGACCTCCATTGCCTTGTGCCATATGGGTGCTCCGTAGAGAATGATGGAATTTACCACGGACCCTAATAACTTCCTCTTAGAACTTTTTGGGCCTCTCAGATTTGGCATCAGTTTTGCTAAGGCCGTGCTGACTGCACCCGCTCTCTCGGCAGCTTTTTTGAGATGTTCGTAAAACGCCATCCTTTTGTCAAACGTTACCCCTAGCGATACTAGCGTTTTCTGCGGGACTATGACTTTACTTCTGACGGAGAAGTTTATATGCTTCACTATTCGTCTTCCTGTTGGTAACATGGCCTCTGTCTTTTCCGGGACCATCTGGAGGCCGTGTCTCCATCCACTCGTCCAGAATTTCAAGCGTTTTGTCTACTTTTCTTTTAGTTGCGGCTCTTTGTAAGCTGCTGCCACTACCGTGACATCATCGGCAAATGCCACCAAGGAAACTCCTTCGGGGGTCTCCTGTCTGAGTACGTTGTCATACGCTACGTTCCATAAAGTGGGTCCAAGGACAGACCCCTGCGGAACTCCGCTCGTGACCTTTATTGTTTTTTCCAATAGTTCCTCTTGGATCCGGAGGGTTCTATTTGTCAGGTAGTCGACTAAGATGTTATAAAGATACCCCCGGATTCCTCTTCTTGCTAGGGACTCCAGGATGTCCCTCCACCTGACGGAGTTGAACGCATTCTTTACGTCTACTGTGACAATAGCGCATAGTTGTCTTGTGCGCCACGTACCCCTTCTTGCGGCTGCCACCTTGCTCTGTATCTCTTCCAGGGCATTTATGGTGGAGCATCCCCTTCTAAATCCGAACTGGTTTGGGGCCAGTCCGCCTGTTCTATCTATTTCCCGGTGGAGTTTTGTCAGTATCAGGCGTTCAAATAGTTTTCCCACCTCGTCCAGTAAGCAAATCGGGCGGTATGAACTTGGTTGGTCTAAAGGTTTTTTGCCTTTTCTGAGTAACACCAGACGGGCACTTTTCCACCTCTCTGGGAAAGATCCCCGTCTCAGACATGAGTTATAAACCTCTAGTATTTCTTTTGGGCATTTTTCGGCAATAGCTCGCACCACGATCGACGGGACCCCATCTGGTCCTGGTGCCTTGTTTTTGGCCATTTTTGACCGCCTCCATTAGTTCTTCCTCGGTTATTTCTTCGACGTCTGCGTCCTCAACTTGGTGCATGTCTCTGTTAGGCGGGGTGGGTTGGGAAGAGTGCGTCAACGATGCTCTGTAGTCTTTCCGGCGTCAACCCTGGAATCTTTGGTCTCCCAGCTTCTTCCTCACGATCTTGTAACCCAATCCCCACGTGTCGCCGTCCACCTCCTGGATTAGGGTCTCCACTGCCGCTTCTTACTTTCCTTTATGGCTTTGGTCAGCTCTTTTTTAGCATCTCTCGATTCGGCTTCCTCCTGGGCTGCCATGTCGTACCCTCTTCTTGCGACTTTTCGCTGGAACGCCCTCTTTTTATGCATACACTGCTTCCTCAGTTGGGCTATTTCGGGTGTCCACCAGTAGGCCCCTTTTTTGCCCCGATTTTTGCCTTGCCTCGGCATGCAGTCGTCGCAGACGGCCGCTAGTTTGGCCGCCAGCTCTTCCGCGCTGTTTATGTTCTGGCCCATTACGTTGTTTTGGATGGACCTTTCGAGCTCGTGCCGATCTAAGCTTTTAGATGCCCATCCTTTCTCTTTTGTGGTGTTGGGGAGATGATTTCCGCATCCACCGCGAAGCTAATGTAGGCGTGGTCGCTGAGGGTCTCTTCCTCCATCACCTTCCACTGGGACACCATTCCTCTGCTGTTTGAGGAGATTGCGGTGACATCGATGACCGACCCGGAGGCTCCTCCTAAACGTGCAGGTTTCACCCTCGTTGCAAATTACCATGTTGGTTTCCGCTAGGAAATCGCCGAAGATCTCTCCTCTGCGATCCGTGCGGTCTGATCCCCATTCCGGCGATTTGGCGTTCATGTCACCCGCCACGATGGTTGGTAAGACGTGGGACCTAACACTCCAAGCCAGTTCATCCAGTCTCTGCTCAAACTCTCCCAGCGTGGAGTTTGGGGAGTAGTAGCAGCTGTACAGTATCTTGCCTTTTATTTCCACCCATACAAAACCATTGCCTTTTCCCCATTTTTCGACCATTGTAGTTCTTGGGACAAAGATGGCTGCCACACCTGTAGTGTCTGTGTGCCAGTCCTCGCCCCCCGTCCTATACGGTTCGCTCACTAACGCCAAATCGATCCTCCAATCTCTTAAGTTGTGTAAGAGGAGGTCGTTTGCCGCCCCCGCCCTATGCAGGTTCACCTGAATGACCTTTAGCTGCATGGCGTTGGAGTTGAGCGCCCTCCTACGCTGCTTGGTCCCATTTTGGCTGGCGATATCTTTTTAAGACTCTCTGCCGTTGCTGGTTGCACCTGCTGAGCGGCGACTGGGCACCATCTTGCTATGTGGCCTTTATTATTGCATATATAGCATATTTTTTTCCTTTCCCCCTCTGTGGATTTTACATGGGTAGGACACGCCGTGGTTCTGTGCCCCTTTTTACAGACTGCACACATCGTTGCGGCCGTGCATTCCGCGACCTGGTGACCAACCCCGCAGCAGTTGAGGCACCTTGTCTCGTATTCCCCTCACATCCGGGGCGTATGTCCTCTACGCCAGCATTTTCTGCAGAAACCTTGCAGCAACTTTTCTCGGGTTCTGCACCCGCTAACCATCCCTATTTTAAGCCTATTGGTGAGGACTTCTGCAATTTTTGTCGGGTCCACCTCGACTATGGCCTTTTTCATACCTCTAAAAGCAGTTCTTAGCTCCTTAATGTGCAAGTGCGCCTCTGCTCGATAATATTTCTGATGGCCTTTTGTACCTGTTCCTCGGTCGTTGTTTCAGGTAGGTCCAGAATTTCCACGACCCTTCTTTCCGCTTTTTCTATGACCTTGTGGTCGGTAAGGACCTTTTTCACTTCTGCCATTAGGATTTTGGCGGTTCCGCACCCCTGGGTTGCTTCGAGCAATACGTCGCCTCCCACTGTGCTTCTAATTCTTGCAACCGCTACCGTTTGGTCTATATCTGTTTCTAACCTTTTAATGACATCTATTGGTTTTTCGTCCCTATTTAACTTTATAATAATAGCTTCGCCTCTCTCACTTCTTGTTGCTACTTTGGGTAGTTCGGAGCGTCTCCGTTCCTGTTTGGCCAGCTTTTGCCGCGCTTTCTTAGCTTTGAGTTTCTCCTTGGGGTCCGTGAACTGACCTCCTCTCCTCCTCCGGCTCCTCGCTCTCCAGGTTTGTTATTTCCCGTGAGTGCGAGACCTCGGGGATTTTTCTCCGAATGACGTCTGAGCTCGTCTGCAGTATTGTAGCGCCCTTTCGTGTTGCTCCTGTTGACGCCGGGGGACCGGTGTCTTTACTTGTTTCAACGTTTTTACGGCTCCCCTTTGGGAGTCCGGCGTAATCTAGCTGGCCTCCGCAGATTTCCGCATAATTTTGTTTGGGTCTATTCTGATTATCCATAGCCTCGGTATTTACCATCTGCGCCTTTTTCTCCTTTCTGGTTTGGATATACGGTGCGAAATCGAATATTTCTGCTTTGCCCTGGAGGCTTGTTATTATTTCTCTAGAGATTCGACTCTCCCTAAAAGACTTTGGAGTTTATCGCGCTCCTCGGGAGCAAAGAACGTCTCCATTTTCTTTTGTGGAAGCTCTCAATCGCCTCCTGTGTTTTTTGTATATCGGCCGCCATTTTAGTCGTTTTGATTCCTTCGGCCACTAGGGTTTCCGTCACCACGACACACCTTCGGCCATCCGTGTAACTTGGACCGCGCTTTCGCCCGTCTCTCCTTTGATCTGTATTACTTCTTCCTGAACCCTATGTATTTTGTTTACCAATCTGTCGATATCTTTCGCTGAGGCTGTACTCTTTTCCACTTCTCTGGCTCTCCTCGCCTCCTCTTTTATCTTTGTTGTCTCGGAGTGAATGTGATCCGAGTTTTGGCCATTTTTCGATAGCGGCTTGTTGCCCCGCCACCGTCTTCTGGATTTCTCGCATTTGTTGCTTTAGGTCCTTAATATGGTCTTCTAGACCGGATTCACGCATCGTATCGAGTAAGGCCTTTTCATCTTTCCTGAGGTTTCTTACCTTGCGTAATTTCTTTAGGATACCCTCTCTAATAGTTCCCAGGCTTGCCGCCGAGAAACCTCCTGCTTTTGTCTGAAGCTTGTCTGTACAAGTTTTCATTATATCAATCAATAGGACGTTTATCTCGTCCTCGCAGCTATCGCCCCACGGATCTATGCTTATGTCCGGCGAGCCCGCTGGTGAACTGCCCGCCGATCTTGCAAGATGTAATTTTGTAAGGGCCATCCGGTTTTAGGTTTTTTTTCTGCCGTTTTCTTTTTCTTTTCTGCCTCATCTTCATGTTTGTTGTCGTTTTTTCCAGTCGCTGATTTTTGCGCCCCGGCCTGGTCATCCACCGAGGGCGCAGAGCAGTCACTGGATGACGATCGCGTGGCGCCTGCTCCGGTACAACCATCCGCGACCGGTACTGGGGATCCGGGCTCCTGCACCGTAAACTCAACTTTTTTTTGACTGTTCATTTCATGTTTTTTGTTCCTTGGGGGTTTTAGATCCGGGACCCCCACCCTTTGTTACCATTAGGGGCGTCCGCTTACTCCCGGACGTCATGCAGTCTTCGGCATGGTTTCCTCCACCTTGGATTAAGAGTACGACTGATGTTCGTCGTTGCAGAATACCTCTCACGTCTGCCTTGCGGATTTCGCCTCTCCACCGGGGTTGGGTACCCGATCTTGAGGTTCCTTCCGCAAGTTACCAGGGACCACCAGCGAGGAGGTGTGAGTAGGATTTTGGTCCCCATTTTTTTAGGTATTTACACACCTTTTTTTTTTTTTTTGGTGCGCTGGAAGTGGGGAAATCCTCATAGACACCACCCAGATGGTATTGGGTGGTAGTGCCGGACTCTTACCGGCTAAAACCCCACTCCTTGATAGTGACTGTGAAGCGTGGTTTTTCGTCTTCCGACATTGTCTTCACCGCTTCCAAGGTTTTTTGCGCTATGACTGGTGTTTGTCATGTTGTTGTTGTTGTTTTCTCTCTGTTCGTTATGCGGATTGCTCCGCATTTTCTTCTTCCCTTTCGTCCTGCTCTTTTTTTTTCATTACTCTTCTGATGTAATCCGCAATGATTTGCCACTTTTCTTCGTTTTGCAGCATTTGGCTTACTATATTTTCCTTTGTGAGCTTTTCTGTCAGCTCCGTGTGTAGTTTTTCTCTCTCCGGCTTCCACATTTGGCACTCGAACATCGTGTGTTCGGCCGTGTCCTCGTCGTCGCAGTACCTGCACGTCGGCGCTGTTCTTAGTTTCATGCGCCACAGGTAGCTGTTAAAACATCCGTGACCCGTGAGAAATTGGGTCACGTGATAGTCGGTGCTTCCGTGTTTTCTTTCCACCCATGGTTTAATTTGGGGATCAAGGTAAACGTCCACCGCCCTTGTCGTCCGTCTCCCATCTGGTCTGCCACGTTGCCATGGCTTCGTTCGTTGTTTTCTGCTTGTGCTCTTTCTGGCCTTTTTTGCCGTTGTTCGCGTATCTCGTGTATGCCATTAAGTCAAATGGCATTATTTGTGCGACTACCAGTAATGCACTTTGGGACACAGTACGGTATGCGCATACGACCCTGATGGCTGTTTTTCTTTGCACTTTTTCTGGAATCTTTCGATACGCTTCTGTTTCCATGGCTCTGTACCACACCGGGGCGGCATAGAGCAGTGCCGAGTGTACCACCGCGCTGAGTAACCGTCGTTTGCCGGTTTTTGGGCCATTTATATTTGGCATTATCCTGGCCAGGGCCGTGCTTGTTCTTGTCGCCTTGTCTGCCACCTTTTCAGATGGTCTTTGAATCCCAACCGTTTGTCTATCACCACTCCCAGGCTGATTAGGGTTTTTTGCAGAGGGATAATTTTACCTCTTAGTGTGAAATGTAGTGGGGCGACTACGCGCTTTCCAACCGGGAGTAGTGCTTCCGTTTTTTCTGGGACCATTTCGAGGCCGTGATCCTCCATCCACTTGTGGAGTATGGAGAGTACCTCGTTTACTTTGCCTGTTATCTCGGCTTCTGTCTTGGCGGCCGCTAGCACCGTGACGTCGTCCGCAAATGCTATCAGCTCCACGTCCGATGGCGTCTTCAGCCTTAGCAGATCGTCGTAGCTAAGGTTCCAGAGAGTGGGTCCTAGGACTGACCCCCTGTGGGACCCCGCTCGTCACGCTCACTTGTTCCTGGAGCATTTGTTCGTCGATGATTAGCCATCTGTTCTTCAGATAATCGGAGATCATGTTTTGAAGATAGCTCTTCATTTTCCTTCTCTGCATAGCTGCCATGATTTCTTTCCAGCCGACCGAATTGAAGGCATTTCTGACGTCAATTGTGACTATGGCGCACAATTTTCTTGTACGCCATGTACCGCTTCTCGCGCTTTTTACTCTTTCCACCATCTTGTTTAGGGCGTCAACTGTTGAGCGGCCGCTCCTAAATCCAAACTGATTCGGCGCCAACCCCCCGGTGCGCTCTATCTCTTCTTGTAATCTTTTCAGGATCAGTCGTTCTAGGAGCTTCCCCAACTCGTCCAGCAGGCATATGGGGCGGTACGAACTCGGCTGATCTAATGGCTTCTCCCCCTTCCGTAGCAGCACTAATCTCGCCACCTTCCAGATGTTTGGGAAGTTTCCTTCTTTCAAACATTTATTGTAGACTCGGAGAAGTCCGTCCGGGCATTCTTTTGCAATCTCTCGGATTATCGCTGATGGTATACCGTCAGGTCCGAGGGCTTTATTGGTAGCCATTTTCTTTACTGCCCCACGGAGCTCTTCTTCCGTAAAACTATCTACTTCGTGTTCGCAAACTGGGCTCTTCTCTCGTTCGAGGATGTTGTGCGTAGGAAAGAGGGTACCCACGATCTGGCGGATTCTTTCTGGGGTCAGCCCCGCGATTCTTGGTCTGCCAAGTTTTTTCGCCACGATCTTATAACCGAGACCCCAGACGTCATTGTCCACCTCGTTTACGAGACTTTCCCAATGACGTGCTTTGCTCTGTTTTATTGCCTGCACTAGTTTTTTTTTGGCCGCTTTTGCTTCCGCTTCTTCTTCCGCTGCCTGGTTGTAGCCTGCTCTTGCCGTCTTCCTTTGGAAGACTCTTCTTGCATGTAGGCTATTTCGCCGGAGATCTGCGATTTCGCTGGTCCACCAATATGCCTCTCGTCTGCCATTTGCGATTTTTCTTCGTGGCATGCACTCGTCGCAGACTTTTATTATTGCTTTTTGCAATTCTTCTGCGGTTTTTATGTTTCCGCCTTCGATGTGCTTTCCGATGGACCCGCTTATCTTGCTTGTCTGGAGCTTTTTTATGGCCCACCCCCCTGGGCGCCTGCGATTTGGGTGATGGACTTCCCGCGTCTATTTCGAAGGTGATATAGGCGTGATCGCTGAGCGTGATTTCATCTTGCACCTTCCATCCAGACACACGCTGGATGGCCTCGCTTGTGACGAATGTGACGTCTATGACCGAGCCTGTAGCTCCGCGTCTGAAGGTCATTTCGCTTCCTGTGTTGCATACTTCCAGATTTAGCTCTGCCGCAAGTTCGCTCAGTATTTCTCCGCGTTTGTCTGTCAATCTTGACCCCATTCCGCTGCCTTGGCATTGAAATCGCCTGCCACGACCACAGGTAGCACTTGAGATCTTACGCTGCGTTCTAGTTCCGAAAGTGCCTGTTCGAATAACCGTATGTGCTCATTTGGGGAGTAGTAGCAGCTGTAGTATACTACACCCCCCACCTCCACCCACACAAAACCTTTGCCACTCTTCCATTTTTTGATTGGGGTGTCTCTGGGTGCAAAAATGGCTGCCGCACCCGAGACATCCGCGTACCAGCCCTCGCCCACGCTCCTGTGGGGTTCACTCAGGAGTGCCAAATCAATCCTCCAGTTTTTGATGTTGTGTAACATGAGGTCGTTTGCCGCTCCTGCCCTGTGTAGGTTCACTTGTAGGATTTTTAGCCGCATTGCGTCGGTGGGAAGCGCCCTCCTACGCTATCTACTTTCTTTTCTTCACTCCTTTTTCTATTTTGAATTCGCATGCACATATAGGTGCCCATTCGGTGGCCTTGAATTTTACAGATTGGGCAGTACTTGGGGTTTTCACATTCCCTCGCTATATGCCCATCTTGACCACAGTTCTCGCATGCCGACTTTCTATCTTCTCCTTTGCACTCTCTCGCGAGGTGCCCAGCACCCCTGCACTTGTAACATTTTACTAGTTCAATATATTCTCTCACCCTACATTTGTTTACCCACCCTACACAAATATTTTGGCTCTTTAGGAGGAGCATTGCGCAGTCTTTATGCATTTCTACCAGCACCATCTTGGTATTATTCACGGATGGCTTGATCTCCTTAACTTTAAAAAGGTTTTCCCTTTTCCAAATATTTGCCTATTCCAGCGACAATTTCTTCTTTGGTGACCGCATCCTCGAGATCTCGAATCATCACGGTCATTGAGTCCGTTAACATTTTAAATTGTAGTTCTTCGGTTTTCTTGCTTAGAACATCAAGTAGTTTGACGGTGTTTGCATCTTGACTCGCCAACTCTACTATCATGTCCCCACCTCTCGTTTTTCTAATGGATCGAAATCCGCCTTCGGGCATTTACACACCTAGCAACATACAAGCCAACCTCTTGCCTCAGCACAGTGACTGCGACCTAACAGCGGTACGGATAAGCTGCGACTTTGGGAATGGCCAAGAAGATGTCATCTTG
This sequence comes from Lycocerus yunnanus, assembly GCA_036346125.1. Classification (NCBI taxonomy): domain Eukaryota; kingdom Metazoa; phylum Arthropoda; class Insecta; order Coleoptera; family Cantharidae; genus Lycocerus; species Lycocerus yunnanus. The sequence goes on along the minus strand of JARFIX010000579.1, from coordinate 663 downwards.
GCATCTGTTTATCTCCCAATAGATTCGCCGGAATCACCACCTTCTCGGAGGATGGTGGACCTGGTCAACTATTGTGAGCAACAGAAAACACACCTCGTCATCGGTTGCGACTCCCAACTCCCATCATCCAGCATGGGGAAGCGGGGACTGCAACAAGCGAGGTAAGTCATTATTTCAATACTTTATGAGTACCACTTTAGTAATCCTAAATCGAGGGGATGTCCCTACCTTCTATGTGTCACCCCACCGCAATTCGGTAATTGATATTAGTGTAGCGTCTTTAGGTATTTCAAACTATATATGTGACTGGCGTGTGTCCGATTAACTGACAATGTCAGATCACAAATGGATCTGCTTTAAATTAAAAGCAATATCAGTAAAACCCAAACAGTACAGGAACCCGAAGAGAGTCGACAGGATGGTCTTCTTGGATCACCTGTCTTCATCTTTGGAGTCTGAAGATCTGGTATTCTAAAAGATAAATTAACAACCACTGAGGAGATTGAAAAGTATGCGAATAAGCTGCAGAAATCCATCACAAAAGCATATGAACTTTCCTGTCCGTTACAAACGGCTGGACTACGGGGGCGAGCAACACCTTGGTGGTGCTCAGAACTCGACCAGCTGAGGAAATCGGCCAGAAAGCTCTACAACAAAGCGCAC
>JARFIX010000578.1:0-25827 GCA_036346125.1 Lycocerus yunnanus | reverse complement strand
TTTAAATATTTACAACTTCAAATTAAACGTATAGTTAATAACTTGAAATTATTAATTCTTAATTGTTTGTTTTGAGATTTCAAATTCACAACTTCAAATTGAAGTATAGTTAATAATTTGAAATTATTAATTCTAAATTGTTTATTTGAGAATTTCAAATTCACAACTTCAAATTGAAGTATAGTTAATAATTGAAATTATTAATTCTAAATTGTTTATTTGAGAATTTTAAATTCACAACTTCAAATTGAAGTATAGTTAACAATTTGTAATTATTACTTCTAAATTGTTTATTTGAGAATTTCAAATTTACAACTTCAAATTGAAGTATAGTTAACAATTTGAAATTATTAATTCTAAATTGTTTATTTGAGAATTTCAAATTCACAACTTCAAATTGAAGTATAGTTAACAATTTGAAATTATTAATTCTAAATTGTTTATTTGAGAATTTCAAATTCACAACTTCAAATTGAAGTATAGTTAACAATTTGTAATTATTATTCTAAATTGTTTATTTGAGAATTTCAAATTCACAACTTCAAATTGAAGTATAGTTAACAATTTGTAATTATTAATTCTAAATTGTTTATTTGAGAATTTCAAATTCACAACTTCAAATTGAAGTATAGTTAACAATTTGAAATTATTAATTCTAAATTGTTTATTTGAGAATTTCAAATTCACAACTTCAAATTGAAGTATAGTTAACAATTTGTAATTATTATTCTAAATTGTTTATTTGAGAATTTCAAATTCACAACTTCAAATTAAAGTATAGTTAACAATTTGTAATTATTAATTCTAAATTGTTTATTTGAGAATTTCAAATTCACAACTTCAAATTGAAGTATAGTTAACAATTTGTAATTATTATTCTAAATTGTTTATTTGAGAATTTCAAATTCACAACTTCAAATTGAAGTATAGTTAACAATTTGTAATTATTATTCTAAATTGTTTATTTGAGAATTTCAAATTCACAACTTCAAATTAAAGTATAGTTAACAATTTGTAATTATCAGTTCTAAATTGTTTATTTGAGAATTTCAAATTCACAACTTCAAATTGAAGTTAGTTAACAATTTGTAATTATTAATTCTAAATTGTTTATTTGAGAATTTCAAATTCACAACTTCAAATTGAAGTATAGTTAATAACTTGAAATTATTAATTCTAAATTGTTTATTTGAGAATTTCAAATTCACAACTTCAAATTGAAGTATAGTTAACAATTTGTAATTATTAATTCTAAATTGTTTATTTGAGAATTTCAAATTTACAACTTCAAATTGAAGTATAGTTAACAATTTGTAATTATCAGTTCTAAATTGTTTATTTGAGAATTTCAAATTCACAACTTCAAATTGAAGTATAGTTAACAATTTGTAATTATTAGTTCTAAATTGTTTATTTGAGAATTTCAAATTCACAACTTCAAATTGAAGTATAGTTAACAATTTGTAATTATTAGTTCTAAATTGTTTATTTGAGAATTTCAAATTCACAACTTCAAGTTAAAGTATAGTTAACAATTTGTAATTATCAGTTCTAAATTGTTTATTTGAGAATTTCAAATTCACAACTTCAAATTGAAGTATAGTTAACAACTTGTAATTATTATTTTAAATTGTTTATTTGAGAATTTCAAATTCACAACTTCAAATTGAAGTATAGTTAATAATTGTAATTTTAATTCTAAATTGTTTATTTGAGAATTTCAAATTCACAACTTCAAATTGAAGTATAGTTAACAATTTGTAATTATTAATTCTAAATTGTTTATTTGAGAATTTCAAATTCACAACTTCAAATTGAAGTATAGTTAACAATTTGTAATTATTAATTCTAAATTGTTTATTTGAGAATTTCAAATTCACAACTTCAAATTGAAGTATAGTTAATAACTTGAAATTATTAATTCTAAATTGTTTATTTGAGAATTTCAAATTCACAACTTCAAATTGAAGTATAGTTAACAATTTGTAATTATTATTCTAAATTGTTTATTTGAGAATTTCAAATTCACAACTTCAAATTGAAGTATAGTTAACAATTTGTAATTATCAGTTCTAAATTGTTTATTTGAGAATTTCAAATTCACAACTTCAAATTGAAGTATAGTTAATAACTTGAAATTATTAATTCTAAATTGTTTATTTGAGAATTTCAAATTCACAACTTCAAATTGAAGTATAGTTAACAATTTGTAATTATTAATTCTAAATTGTTTATTTAAGAATTTCAAATTCACAACTTCAAATTGAAGTGTAGTTAACAATTTGTAATTATTAATTCTAAATTGTTTATTTGAGAATTTCAAATTTACAACTTCAAATTGACGTATAGTTAATAACTTGAAATTATTAATTTAATTGTTTATTTGAGAATTTCAAATTCACAACTTCAAATTGAAGTATAGTTAATAATTTGAAATTATTAATTCTAAATTGTTTATTTGAGAATTTCAAATTCACAACTTCAAATTGAAGTATAGTTAACAATTTGTAATTATTAATTCTAAATTGTTTATTTGAGAATTTCAAATTCACAACTTCAAATTGAAGTATAGTTAACAATTTGTAATTATTAATTCTAAATTGTTTATTTGAGAATTTCAAATTCACAACTTCAAATTAGAAGTATTGTTAATAACTTGAAATTATTAATTCTAAATTGTTTATTTGAGAATTTCAAATTCACAACTTCAAATTGAAGTATAGTTAACAATTTGTAATTTTAATTCTAAATTGTTTATTTGAGAATTTCAAATTCACAACTTCAAATTAAAGTATAGTTAACAATTTGTAATTATTAATTCTAAATTGTTTATTTGAGAATTTCAAATTCACAACTTCAAATTGAAGTATAGTTAACAATTTGTAATTATTAATTTAAATTGTTTATTTGAGAATTTCAAATTTACAACTTCAAATTGAAGTATAGTTAATAACTTGAAATTATTAATTTAAATTGTTTATTTGAGAATTTCAAATTCACAACTTCAAATTGAAGTATAGTTAACAATTTGTAATTTTAATTCTAAATTGTTTATTTGAGAATTTCAAATTCACAACTTCAAATTGAAGTATAGTTAACAATTTGTAATTATTATTTAAATTGTTTATTTGAGAATTTCAAATTCACAACTTCAAATTGAAGTATAGTTAATAATTTGTAATTATTAATTCTAAATTGTTTATTTGAGAATTTCAAATTCACAACTTCAAATTGAAGTATAGTTAACAATTTGTAATTATTAGTTCTAAATTGTTTATTTGAGAATTTCAAATTCACAACTTCAAATTGAAGTATAGTTAACAATTTGTAATTATCAGTTTAAATTGTTTATTTGAGAATTTCAAATTCACAACTTCAAATTGAAGTATAGTTAATAACTTGAAATTATTAATTCTAAATTGTTTATTTGAGAATTTCAAATTCACAACTTCAAATTGAAGTATAGTTAACAATTGTAATTATTAACTTCTAAATTGTTTATTTGAGAATTTCAAATTCACAACTTCAAATTGAAGTATAGTTAACAATTTGTAATTATCAGTTCTAAATTGTTTATTTGAGAATTTCAAATTCACAACTTCAAATTAAAGGGTTAGTTAACAATTTGTAATTATCAGTTTTAAATTGTTTATTTGAGAATTTCAAATTCACAACTTCAAATTGAAGTATAGTTAATAATTGAAATTATTAATTCTAAATTGTTTATTTGAGAATTTCAAATTCACAACTTCAAATTGAAGTATAGTTAACAATTTGTAATTATTAATTCTAAATTGTTTATTTGAGAATTTCAAATTCACAACTTCAATTGAAGTATAGTTAACAATTTGTAATTATTAATTCTAAATTGTTTATTTGAGAATTTCAAATTCACAACTTCAAATTGAAGTATAGTTAACAATTTGTAATTTTTACTTCTAAATTGTTTATTTGAGAATTTCAAATTCACAACTTGAAATTAAAGTATAGTTAACAATTTGTAATTATCAGTTCTAAATTGTTTATTTGAGAATTTCAAATTCACAACTTCAAATTGAAGGTTAGTTAACAATTTGTAATTATCAGTTTTAAATTGTTTATTTGAGAATTTCAAATTCACAACTTCAAATTGAAGTATAGTTAACAATTTGTAATTATTAATTCTAAATTGTTTTATTGAGAATTTCAAATTAAAACTTCAAATTGAAGTATAGTTAATATATTGAAATTATTAATTCTAAATTGTTTATTTGAGAATTTCAAATTCACAACTTCAAATTGAAGTATAGTTAATAATTTGAAATTATTAATTCTAAATTGTTTATTTGAGAATTTCAAATTCACAACTTCAAATTGAAGTATAGTTAATAATTTGAAATTATTAATTCTAAATTGTTTATTTGAGAATTTCAAATTCACAACTTCAAATTGAAGTATAGTTAACAATTTGAAATTATTAATTCTAAATTGTTTATTTGAGAATTTCAAATTCACAACTTCAAATTGAAGTATAGTTAACAATTTGAAATTATTAATTCTAAATTGTTTATTTGAGAATTTCAAATTCACAACTTCAAATTGAAGTATAGTTAACAATTTGAAATTATTAATTCTAAATTGTTTATTTGAGAATTTCAAATTCACAACTTCAAATTGAAGTATAGTTAATAATTTGTAATTATTAATTCTAAATTGTTTATTTGAGAATTTCAAATTCACAACTTCAAATTGAAGTATAGTTAACAATTTGTAATTATTAATTCTAAATTGTTTATTTGAGAATTTCAAATTCACAACTTCAAATTGAAGTATAGTTAACAATTTGTAATTTTTCAGTTCTAAATTGTTTATTTGAGAATTTCAAATTCACAACTTCAAATTGAAGTATAGTTAACAATTTGAAATTATTAATTCTAAATTGTTTATTTGAGAATTTCAAATTCACAACTTCAAATTGAAGTATAGTTAACAATTTGTAATTATTAATTCTAAATTGTTTATTTGAGAATTTCAAATTCACAACTTCAAATTGAAGTATAGTTAACAATTTGTAATTATTAATTCTAAATTGTTTATTTGAGAATTTCAAATTCACAACTTCAAATTGAAGTATAGTTAACAATTTGTAATTATTAATTCTAAATTGTTTATTTGAGAATTTCAAATTCACAACTTCAAATTGAAGTATAGTTAACAATTTGTAATTATTATTTAAATTGTTTATTTGAGAATTTCAAATTCACAACTTCAAATTGAAGTATAGTTAACAATTTGTAATTATTAATTCTAAATTGTTTATTTGAGAATTTCAAATTCACAACTTCAAATTGAAGTATAGTTAATAACTTGAAATTATTAATTCTAAATTGTTTATTTGAGAATTTCAAATTCACAACTTCAAATTAAAGTATAGTTAACAATTTGTAATTATTAATTCTAAATTGTTTATTTGAGAATTTCAAATTCACAACTTCAAATTGAAGTATAGTTAACAATTTGTAATTATTAATTCTAAATTGTTTATTTGAGAATTTCAAATTTACAACTTCAAATTGACGTATAGTTAATAATTTGAAATTATTAATTCTAAATTGTTTATTTGAGAATTTCAAATTCACAACTTCAAATTGAAGTATAGTTAACAATTTGTAATTATTATTCTAAATTGTTTATTTGAGAATTTCAAATTCACAACTTCAAATTGAAGTATAGTTAACAATTTGTAATTTTAATTCTAAATTGTTTATTTGAGAATTTCAAATTCACAACTTCAAATTGAAGTATAGTTAACAATTTGTAATTATTAATTCTAAATTGTTTATTTGAGAATTTCAAATTTACAACTTCAAATTGAAGTATAGTTAACAATTTGTAATTATTATTCTAAATTGTTTATTTGAGAATTTCAAATTCACAACTTCAAATTAAAGTATAGTTAACAATTTGTAATTATCATTTTCTAAATTGTTTATTTGAGAATTTCAAATTCACAACTTCAAATTGAGGTATAGTTAATAACTTGAAATTATTAATTCTAAATTGTTTATTTGAGAATTTCAAATTCACAACTTCAAATTGAAGTATAGTTAACAATTTGTAATTTTTACTTCTAAATTGTTTATTTGAGAATTTCAAATTCACAACTTCAAGTTAAAGTATAGTTAACAATTTGTAATTATCAGTTCTAAATTGTTTATTTGAGAATTTCAAATTCACAACTTCAAATTGAAGGTTAGTTAACAATTTGTAATTATCAGTTTTAAATTGTTTATTTGAGAATTTCAAATTCACAACTTCAAATTGAAGTATAGTTAATAACTTGAAATTATTAATTCTAAATTGTTTATTTGAGAATTTCAAATTCACAACTTCAAATTGAAGTATAGTTAACAATTTGTAATTATTAATTCTAAATTGTTTATTTGAGAATTTCAAATTCACAACTTCAAATTGAAGTATAGTTAACAATTTGTAATTATTAATTCTAAATTGTTTATTTGAGAATTTCAAATTCACAACTTCAAATTGAAGTATAGTTAACAATTTGTAATTATTAATTCTAAATTGTTTATTTGAGAATTTCAAATTCACAACTTCAAATTGAAGTATAGTTAACAATTTGTAATTATATTCTAAATTGTTTATTTGAGAATTTCAAATTCACAACTTCAAATTGAAGTTAGTTAACAATTTGTAATTTTATTTAAATTGTTTATTTGAGAATTTCAAATTCACAACTTCAAATTGAAGTATAGTTAACAATTTGTAATTATTATTCTAAATTGTTTATTTGAGAATTTCAAATTACAACTTCAAATTGAAGTATAGTTAACAATATTGAATTATTAATTCTAAATTGTTTATTTGAGAATTTCAAATTCACAACTTCAAATTGAAGTATAGTTAATAATTTGAAATTATTAATTCTAAATTGTTTATTTGAGAATTTCAAATTCACAACTTCAAATTGAAGTATAGTTAATAATTGAAATTATTAATTCTAAATTGTTTATTTGAGAATTTCAAATTCACAACTTCAAATTGAAGTATAGTTAATAATTGTAATTATTACTTCTAAATTGTTTATTTGAGAATTTCAAATTTACAACTTCAAATTGAAGTATAGTTAATAACTTGAAATTATTAATTCTAAATTGTTTATTTGAGAATTTCAAATTCACAACTTCAAAGTGAAGTATAGTTAACAATTTGAAATTATTAATTCTAAATTGTTTATTTGAGAATTTTAAATTCACAACTTCAAATTAAAGTATAGTTATGTAACAATTTGTAATTATCAGTTCTAAATTGTTTATTTGAGAATTTCAAATTCACAACTTCAAATTGAAGTATAGCTAACAATTTGTAATTATTAATTCTAAATTGTTTATTTGAGAATTTCAAATTCACAACTTCAAATTGACGTATAGTTAATAACTTCAAATTATTAATTCTAAATTGTTTATTTGAGAATTTCAAATTCACAACTTCAAATTGAAGTATAGTTAACAATTTGTAATTTTTACTTCTAAATTGTTTATTTGAGAATTTCAAATTCACAACTTCAAGTTAAAGTATAGTTAACAATTTGTAATTATCAGTTCTAAATTGTTTATTTGAGAATTTCAAATTCACAACTTCAAATTGAAGGTTAGTTAACAATTTGTAATTATCAGTTTTAAATTGTTTATTTGAGAATTTCAAATTCACAACTTCAAATTGAAGTATAGTTAATAACTTGAAATTATTAATTCTAAATTGTTTATTTGAGAATTTCAAATTCACAACTTCAAATTGAAGTATAGTTAACAATTTGTAATTATTAATTCTAAATTGTTTATTTAAGAATTTCAAATTCACAACTTCAAATTAAAGTATAGTTAACAATTTGTAATTATCAGTTCTAAATTGTTTATTTGAGAATTTCAAATTCACAACTTCAAATTGAAGTATAGTTAATAACTTGAAATTATTAATTCTAAATTGTTTATTTGAGAATTTCAAATTCACAACTTCAAATTGAAGTATAGTTACCAATTTGTAATTATTAATTCTAAATTGTTTATTTAAAAATTTCAAATTCACAACTTCAAATTGAAGTGGAGTTAACAATTTGTAATTATTAATTCTAAATTGTTTATTTGAGAATTTCAAATTTACAACTTCAAATTGACGTATAGTTAATAACTTGAAATTATTAATTTAATTGTTTATTTAAGAATTTCAAATTCACAACTTCAAATTGAAGTATAGTTAACAATTTGTAATTTTACTTCTAAATTGTTTATTTGAGAATTTCAAATTCACAACTTTAAATCAAAGTATAGTTAACAATTTGTAATTATCAGTTCTAAATTGTTTATTTGAGAATTCCAAATTCACAACTTCAAATTGACGTATAGTTAATAACTTGAAATTATTAATTTTAATTGTTTATTTGAGAATTTCAAATTCACAACTTCAAATTGAAGTATAGTTAACAATTTGTAATTTTTACTTCTAAATTGTTTATTTGAGAATTTCAAATTCACAACTTCAAATCAAAGTATAGTTAACAATTTGTAATTATCAGTTCTAAATTGTTTATTTGAGAATTTCAAATTCACAACTTCAAATTGAAGGTTAGTTTAAATTTGTAATTATCAGTTTTAAATTGTTTATTTGAGAATTTCAAATTCACAACTTCAAATTGAGGTATAGATAATAACTTGAAATTATTAATTCTAAATTGTTTATTTGAGAATTTCAAATTCACAACTTCAAATTGAAGTATAGTTAACAATATGTAATTTTGTTACGAAAATCTAACGCTTTCGACAAAATTCTTATTCCTAAATTTAAAATTATTTTTAATAATTTTGCATTCAATAATTTTAAAAAAATTATTTGAGTTTAAATTGAATATTTAGGATTTTTATCGTCGAACCTTGAGAAATTTTGATATTACCACCACATGCGGTGCGCTGGAGCCCGAGCGCAGGCGTAGTAGAGAGATAAGAACGTCGGGCGAGTCCAAGAGAAAAGTCTAGCGCGGGTCTTCAAGTAGGAAAGACGTGTTTTGAAAAATTGTGAAGACAATTTTTAACAGTCGCTAGATGAGAGTGTCACAACCTACGGTAGTGGGTAAATAATCGTTGGACGCATTTTGGTTTCCGATCGCGTGGGCGGATCATTTCCATATGGAAATTGGAAACGGATGGTGAAAGTTTGATCTGGTTTAACGCGCCATATTTGACAGCTGTTTTTCGTCGTGCAAATCGCTGCGAAACCCTGTTCGTGTTTGCGCAGTCAATGGTACGATCTACGTCACAGTAATAGTAAATTATTTACACCAAGTTTTCCTGTTACGATCGCGGTAGTAAATTTTATTTGGATTTTACCACGACGGCTATTGATGGGTGTTTGCCATCAGTACACTCGATCTTTCCTTTGTTTTCACCGAGGTTCCAAGGAAGAACATTCAAGTGCACCTTCGTCTGGAGGAGATCGTCTGGCAGCTGGTACCATCTCGATTGGAAGTGCTCTTCAAGTGTCTTGCGTAGTGTGTAGTGCATCAATTTGTGCGGGGTTCAGATCCATAAGGATTAGTAAGCAGTTTTCAAGGGTCCAACCTGTCGAAGTCAACTACTGTAAACTTACGTTTGTGCAAACGGGTAAGTCATTTTTAATCACCTTTGTTAACTGCATTGCCTCCGCTTCAGTTGTTTTGAGGATCCGAAAGAATCGGATCGATAGTACTAAGTACGCACTGCGTGATACTGTCGATTTCCAATCCTGCCAATTTGCAAGGGTTGGTGTTGTAAATTATTTGATCTCAACGATCAACTGTTGATTTTTGTTATTAAAACTTTAATTGATTGTTCGACTGGGTTTTATTTTGGAGAATCCCCAGAACCTAAGACTCTGGCTACCGCTGGAATAACAGTTAGTTTTAACACCGAGGCTTTTCACAAAAATAAATTTGTGAAAGAAAGGTTCTTGGCCCTTCCGGCAATTAATCTTTTCTTCACTGGCGCCCAACGTGGGGCCGATTTGATAGGGTAATATCTCTAGAAAAAAATACCAGTAGCGTTGAACAACATAAAGGAAATCCAAAATTTTGTTTTGGATGTGTTTTGTTTACTAACCCTTGCAATTGGTTCCGGGGTTATTAGTTGCTTGTTTTCTGCGACGAAGGTGTGCATTTTTTTGTCAAAACAACAATTTTAAAAGATCGAGTGAACAAGTGACCACTCAAATACGGGTGTTTCAAATTGTTCGATTTATATTTTACAGTGTATTAGTTTTGCACTGCAGTTTAATATTACATTCGTAACAATCACTTGGTGTATTACTGTGACGGCTTTTAAATCAAATCACCATAACGTAAGAATAAATTGCAAAATTTATTTTTATTTAAGACGAAATATTTTCGTTGAATTAAATCGGGGTTTAATCGTTATCAACTTTACTGCAGCTGTTTATTTGATTGCGGTATAGTTTGTTTACATTTACAACGTTTATCTTTATCGCAATAAAAGTTAAATTTTATTTTTGGGACACCTGCGTTTGTTTATTTACATTTTAGCAGGTTGATTTAAACAGGGCCGGCTTTAAAAATTTTATACTTAAATTTTATTTTTATAAGTCGATTTTTACATTTTAATTTTTAAAAATTCTTTTGAATATGGGGACTATGTCGATGCGTTGTTAAGAGGGAGATCGACGTTGACCTCCTGATGAGGGACGTTGATTTATCGCGTGAGCCTGCTCACCTTTCTTCTCGAAAGAAATTATTACGAAACCTGATGCGTCGCGAGCGGTACGATTCGAAGCTGCGAGTGTATAAATACACCCCCGTAAATGTACCTGCCGAACTTGATTTGTGCAGGAAAGCAATTTTAGAGTTAGGAAGTCAGGTAGAACAGTTGGAACATACTTATGATCCAAAGTTTCTGCGGTGGTCTCCCACCGACTTTCACACTACAGTAATCGGGTTAACGCTGTTCTAGGCGCAGGATTTTTAGAGGGTAAGGACACTTTGATGTCCCAAATAATTTCTCTTAGCGATCGAGTCGAAAAGCTGATTAGCTCGGCTGAGGAAGCGGGCGAAGCTGCTGCGAATCAACCGCTGGAAGCGGCTGACGAGTTCGACGAAATTGGGACTCCCTCAGGAAGTCATCGGTTTTCCCAACAGCTGATAGATCTCCCGATCTTTCGACTTTATTATCATCTCTGATCGTCAGTAACGATCGCAATCGTGACTATATTCCCATAACGAAGTGGAATATAACATTTGAAGGCAAAAGGATTTTAATTCTGTTTTGATTTTGTCGAGCGTACAAACGAGTTAGCCTTATCTCGAGGGGTTTCGGAGGATCAAATGTTTCGGCGAGCTATAGAATTTTTCCGTGGTGAAGCTTTAACTTGGTATCGTGGGTTAGGACCACAAATTACTAGTTGGCGGCAACTGATTGAAGCTCTAAAGCTTCGGTTTTACCACTCGATTTTAATAGCGAGTATTTAGATCAGGTGCGCGCTCATAGGCAGTCTTCCGGGGAGTCAGTTTGTAGCTACATAGAAGACATGTTAGCACGTTTCTCGCGTAGTGATCCTCGTCCCCTGAGGCCGAACAACTCAGGGTGATTCGTAAAATATGCTACCGAATGTTTCACTCGTTATGGGGTGTGGGAAATTCGATAACAAAGAAAGATTTATCGCTGAAGCGCAATCGGCGGAACGTATCGTTGAATGGACTGCGCTCGGTGCCGCAGCCAGCGTTGCTTCAGCGGCTATGCCTAGTTCTGCTTCCGCAGTCGTACCACCAGTAAGCGACCTCCTCCAGTTAAACCACCTGTTAGTCAACCTAAGAAACTCGAGTTTTCTTCCAACCGAAAGCGTTCTTATGTTGGAATTGTGACTCGACTGATCACGATTTTCAGTTTTGCCTTAAACCCATGCGCATTTTTTGCTTCTTATGCGGTAAGAAGGGTGTCAAAACACCAGAATGTCCCAAGAATCATTCAAAAAACGTGCCCCGGCGTGGCGGCGCTCCGGCTCGTCGCTACTAAAAGCCATTAAAGCCGATGCATTGGGGTGGAAGGATTGGTTGGGTAAAATTAACGCATTTTGCGGATCAGCCACCACTACTTCTATCCTCTTTACTCATCCCAAGTCGGACGAACGTCCATATGTCAAATTGAACATCAAGGGGGTGCAACTTACAGCCTTGTTAGATTCTGGAGCTAATGTATCCATACTGGGTACAGAAGGACACTACCTCATTAATCAGTTAGATCTTCAGTATGTGAGGGGTACTAGTTTATCCTTGCGGTCTGCAGACGGTACGTCCCAAGATATAATCGGAAGTGCGGTATTGCCTATCACGATTAGCGGGGTCGACCGATCTTTAAATGTTTTAGTTTGCCGCAGCATCCATACATGCCTAACATTAGGGTAGATTTCTGTAAGCTTTTTGGAATTCGGGCTGATTTTAGCGGCGACCAATTTTTTATTAAGGAAGTTAATTCCTTGGACGCCGTTAGGGAGGTCAGTGACCTCAGTATAGAACAACAAGTTGCGCTTTCCGCTATTAAGGATAAATTTAAGATTTTGGCTATCAAAGGTTTGACTCGCACGAATAAAGTAACGCATCATATTGATACGGGCGACGCCGCCCCCATTAAACAACGTTACTATCCGCTGTCTCCAGCAATGCTTAAAATAGCTCACGCAGAGCTTGATAAAATGTTGGAGATGGATTTGGTGCGCGAGTCGAACTCTCCTTGGTCATCCCCCATGTTATTAGTCAAGAAGGGGGACGGGACGCATCGCCTTTGTTTTGATGGTCGGAAACTCAATTCTGTGACCAAGAAGGATGCGTACCCCCTACCTCGTCTTGAGGACATCCTAACTCGGCTACGAAATGCTCGCTACATCAGCACTATAGACCTCAAGAAGGCCTTTTGGCAAATTCTTCTTTCGGACTCGTCTTGCGAAAAGACGGCCTTTACGGTCCCTGGCCGTGGGTTGTTCGAGTATAAAGTCATGCCTTTTGGGATATCAAACGCCCCATCTACGCTCGTTCGTCTTTTGGATCGCCTTTTTGGCCCCCTATTGGGTGAAAACATATTCATATACGTTGACGACATAGTGGTGATTAGTGGCACGTTTGACGACCATATTCGACTACTCGAACAAGTTTTTTTGCGTTTACAGGATGCCAACCTAACAGTCAATTTCGAAAAATGTAAATTTTGCTGTCCCAGCTTGACGTTTTTGGGACACGTTGTCGATAAATCGGGATTGCACACAGACCCTGTCAAAGTTGAGGCGATTACGAAATTTGAAAAACCCAATACGGTAACGGCGGTGAGGCGTTTTATCGGTATGGTTAGTTGGTACCGACGTTTTATACCTGATTTTTCCACCCTTTCGGCTCCAATTACGGAGTTGATAAAAGGTAGAGTCAAACGCCAGTCCATCGCTTGGACTCCGGAGGCCGAGTCGTCGTTTACTCGTTTGAAGGAACTTTTGGTGTCAGCACCAATTTTAGCTTGTCCCAACTTTGACGAAAAATTCTACATACAGTGTGATGCATCAAACTATGGGTTAGGTTGTGTCTTGACGCAAGGCGAGGGTGATAGCGAGCACGTAATAGCCTATGCATCCAGGACAATGAATAAAGCAGAGAGGAACTATTCAGTCACTGAGAGGGAGTGTTTAGCCGTAATTTTTGGCATCGAGCGTTTTAGGCCTTATGTTGAGGGGACCGAGTTTACGGTCATAACGGACCATTATTCGTTACTTTGGTTAATGGGCATGAAAGATCCCACGGGCCGACTGGCTCGTTGGAGTGTTCGGCTTGCCCAGCACTCTTTAAAATTCAACACCGGAAGGGTAACCTTCATGTCGTGCCTGACGCGTTATCCCGTGCTCCTTTGGAGGTGTCGTCCTCGAACTAGTCGAAGGCGATTTCGATACTTGGTACCGGCGTACACTGGCCAAGGTACAAAGTTCGCCGAACAAGTTTCCTGATTGGCGCGTAGAGGCAGGCTTGTTGTACAAGCTTGTTACCAATCATCATGGTATCACTTCCAATCTCGTCGAGTGGAAGCAAGTAATTCCGAAATCACGTCGAAATGACATTCTTAATCGATGCCATGATGATCCCACGTCCGCGCATCTGGGAATTTTAAAAACCTACAACAAGGCCTGCGAACTGTATTACTGGCCAAAAATGCGGTCAGATATCGCTAGATACGTGCGTCGGTGCGCAGTTTGCTTATCATCGAAAGCTTGCCAGGGGGCGATACGGTCTAATGGGAAAAGCGAAGAAGGTACGGTTTCCTTTTCAATGCCTCTCAGTTGACTTGATGGGTCCGTTTCCACGCTCCAAACAGGGTAATACCATGCTGCTTGTAGTCTGTGACTGGTTCTCGAAATTTGTGCTGGTTCAGCCTATGCGAAAGGCTACTCTAAGAAAATTTGTGAGTTTTTAGAAAACCAAGTTTTTCTTATTTTTGGGGTTCCCCAAATTTGTATGGTGGATAATGGTCCACAATTTGCCAGCAAGGAATTTCGAGGACTCATGACCAGCTACAATGTTCAGCACCTGTGGTATAACGCGGCCTACCATCCGCAGGTAAATTTTGTTGAGCGTGTGAACCGTGTCTTAGGGACCGCCATGCGGTCATATGTCCTGGATGACCATAGAACATGGGATGATCAAATCCACAAGATAGCGCACGCAATTCGTTCGGCCACTCATGACGTGACGGGTTTTACTCCATCCTTCCTGAATCTTGGGCGTACTGTACCCGCGAGGGGAGACTATTACGGTCGTGTTTCAGATTTAGGGAGGAGGACTTAGCTCTTGATAGTCGCGAGAAGGTCGCGGGTGAAATGAACCGGTTGAACGAACTTTTAAGGATGTTAGTAAGCGTTTGGAAGATGCGTATAGGAAGGGTGCGTCACATTATAATTTGCGAAAACGCTCCATTAAATTTAAAGTGGGCGATACAGTGTGGCGCAGAAATTTTAGTTTGTCCTGCGCAGCCAAACATTTCAATAGCAAGCTAGCACCAAAGTACATTAAGTGCAAGGTTCGTGAGGTGACCGGTCCATTAACATACCGCTTGACCAATGAGAAAGGCAAGGACGTCGGCGTATATCACGTCAAAGATCTGAAGTTGCATCCTAAAGACGACGCTGACATACGACGGAGTGGATGAGTATTGCATACATAACTAGGGCGGTTGGATGGGTTATGTTGTCACTTTTTGATCTATTTACATCTCAGATCAAACATCCTCAATAATCAAATTCCATCTTAGATTTTTGATCCAACAACATCTTGGACAAATATGTAGTACATCTGTGGGTTCGTTTTATGTTGGAACGTATATTTCCGTGGAGTCATATAAGTCCCCGACTCGTTTTTTGCTTCCTGTCTTGGGGATTGTGGGGCGGGCGGACTCGCTGCCGCACTTGGGATTTTTGATTTTATTTCTTTCATTCATAGTGCGTTTTGGGGTTGCATCTTAGCGAGGCCAACTAGACCTGGTGTCCCTGCTTAGGTTAGGCTCCGTAAATACCGGTCTGCGGTAGGGTTGGTTGGTTCGAGCGGGTTGTAAATCACCAGCGTGCTACCCTTGCTGGGGTAGTGGGGTCGTTCGTCGTACAGTCTCCGAGACAGATGTTTAACGTCACTAGCCCTGGCCGTGAACGCAATTTTGAGGACGGATTGCGGGAGTCTGTTAGGTTCTCCATGACAGATGGTCATGCCCGGGTCACCTTTCTTCCCATCCTCAAATCGAGTTCAGTGCTCATCGCTTTGGCGGAATGGTGGTGAGTTGTATTGGCTAGCATTCCACGGCGCGTTATTTCCATCCATACGCGAGGATTGGGCCATTGACTCATCATTATTTTTGCTGGACTGGTGGCCATTGCATAAGGTATCCTACCCATATCCAATTTAATCCATTGTCCTACAACCTTTTTCCTACCAACATTCCTTTCACATTTTTTTCACATTGGGTTCCTTAATTTTAAATTCTCCGTGGGTGGTATAAGGGGTTTTTATTTTTCTTCCTGGGTTTTCATTTATTCTCAACTGGGGATGATAACATCTTGGGTCCCTAGTTGCACCAACTTTTACTTTGGACTTTGTGATAATTAAGACTGTAGTGGGTTATACTGATCATATTTTGATCGGATTTTGTTATGAATCATTCTGCTAGACTCGAATGATTTTTAGTCTCCATGTCCCAAGGACGCTGATTGCCTTGGTCCGAGACGTGTTTTGCTGCTGGGCAAATTTAGGATTTGCTTTCGAGCCGCGGTGATGGGTCCTATGTGATCCATCAAAAATTTTAAAAAATCCTCCTTTATGTTGGTTTATTAACCACGGAGTTGATTATTTTGTAAATTTTTTTGGTACAGGTCCAATGTGGTGCTGTACCTAGCTTTTGATTCACCGCTGCACATTAGTTGCGCGGTATGTAAATATTTTTGCTATTCGAAGCGCTACGCGCTCAGCAAATTATTGAGATTCTCGCTTATGCGGATAAAAGAGTAATGCTTCATTACTTAGTTTAGAATACTCACAGATTTTTATTTTTTCAAAATTTTTGTACATTATCTCGATTGAGATTTTTATTTTTCTAGTACGCTCCTTATATTTTTTTAAGGTAGAATTATTTTGGTTTTAACTGCAGTCTTGATTCCACGAAGCTCCACCACTAAGTATCCATAGTAACCATTTAGATTAGTTCCTTGACTTAGCTCGTTGCTACGCGGCCTGTGCACCGCAGTTAAACCTGTGAGGGGAGGGTAGTGTTACGAAAATCTAACGCTTTCGACAAAATTCTTATTCCTAAATTTAAAATTATTTTAATAATTTTGCATTCAATAATTTTACAAAATTATTTGAGTTTAAATTGAATATTTAGGATTTTTATCGTCGAACCTTGAGAAATTTTGATATTACCACCACATGCGGTGCGCTGGAGCCCGAGCGCAGGCGTAGTAGAGATAAGAACGTCGGGCGAGTCCAAGTAGAAAAGTCTAGCGCGGGTCTTCAAGTAGGAAAGACGTGTTTTGAAAAATTGTGAAGACAATTTTTTAACAGTCGCTAGATGAGAGTGTCACAACCTACGGTAGTGGGTAAATAATCGTTGGACGCATTTTGGTTTCCGATCGCGTGGGCGGATCATTTCCATATGGAAAGGGAAACGATTCTATGGTGAAAATTTGATTGGTTTAACGCGCCATATTTGACAGCTGTTTATCTCGTCGTGCGCAAATCGCTGCGAAACCCTGTTCGTGTTGCGCAGTCAATGGTACCAACCTACGTCACAGTAATAGTAAATTATTTACACCAAGTTTTCCTGTTACGATCGCGGTAGTAAATTTTATTTGGATTTTACCACGACGGCTATTGATGGGTGTTTGCCATCAGTACACTCGATCTTTCCTTTGTTTTCACCGAGGTTCCAAGGAAGAACATTCAAGTGCACCTTCGTCTGGAGGAGATCGTCTGGCAGCTGGTACCATCTCGATTGGAAGTGTTCTTCAAGTGTCTTGCGTAGTGTGTAGTGCATCAATTTGTGCGGGGTTCAGATCCATAAGGATTAGTAAGCAGTTTTCAAGGGTCCAACCTGTCGAAGTCAACTACTGTAAACTTACGTTTGTGCAAACGGGTAAGTCATTTTTAATCACCTTTGTTAACTGCATTGCCTCCGCTTCAGTTGTTTTGAGGATCCGAAAGAATCGGATCGATAGTACTAAGTACGCACTGCGTGATACTGTCGATTTCAATCCTGCCAATTTGCAAGGGTTGGTGTTGTAAATTATTTGATCTCAACGATCAACTGTTGATTTTGTTATTAAAACTTTAATTGATTGTTCGACTGGGTTTTATTTTGGAGAATCCCCAGAACCTAAGACTCTGGCTACCGCTGGAATAACAGTTAGTTTTAACATCGAGGCTTTTCACAAAAATAAATTTGTGAAAGAAAGGTTCTTGGCCCTTCCGGCAATTAATCTTTCTTCAATTTTAACTTCTAAATTGTTTATTTGAGAATTTCAAATTCACAACTTCAAGTTAAAGTATAGTTAACAATTTGTAATTATCAGTTCTAAATTGTTTATTTGAGAATTTCAAATTCACAACTTCAAATCAAAGTATAGTTAACAATTTGTAATATCAGTTCTAAATTGTTTATTTGAGAATTTCAAATTCACAACTTAAAATTGACGTATAGTTAATAACTTGAAATTATTAATTCTTAATTGTTTATTTGAGAATTTCAAATTCACAACTTCAAATTGAAGTATAGTTAACAATTTGTAATTTTTACTTCTAAATTGTTTATTTGAGAATTTCAAATTCACAACTTCAAATCAAAGTATAGTTAACAATTTGTAATTATCAGTTCTAAATTGTTTATTTGAGAATTTCAAATTCACAACTTCAAATTGAAGGTTAGTTAACAATTTGTAATTATCAGTTTTAAATTGTTTATTTGAGAATTTCAAATTCACAACTTCAAATTGAGGTATAGATAATAACTTGAAATTATTAATTCTAAATTGTTTATTTGAGAATTTCAAATTCACAACTTCAAATTGAAGTATAGTTAACAATTTGTAATTATTAATTCTAAATTGTTTATTTGAGAATTTCAAATTCACAACTTCAATTGAAGTATAGTTAACAATTTGTAATTATTAATTCTAAATTGTTTATTTGAAAATTTCAAATTCACAACTTCAAATTGAAGTATAGTTAACAATTTGTAATTTTTATTTCTAAATTGTTTATTTGAGAATTTCAAATTCACAACTTCAAATTAAAGTATAGTTAACAATTTGTAATTATCAGTTCTAAATTGTTTATTTGAGAATTTCAAATTCACAACTTCAAATTGAAGGTTAGTTAACAATTTGTAATTATCAGTTTTAAATTGTTTATTTGAGAATTTCAAATTCACAACTTCAAATTGAAGTATAGTTAACAATTTGTAATTATTAATTCTAAATTGTTTTATTGAGAATTTCAAATTAACAACTTCAAATTGAAGTATAGTTAATATATTGAAATTATTAATTCTAAATTGTTTATTTGAGAATTTCAAATTCACAACTTCAAATTGAAGTATAGTTAATAATTTGAAATTATTAATTCTAAATTGTTTATTTGAGAATTTCAATTTCACAACTTCAAATTGAAGTATAGTTAATAATTAGAAATTATTAATTCTAAATTGTTTATTTGAGAATTTCAAATTCACAATTTCAAATTGAAGTATAGTTAATAATTTGAAATTATTAATTCTAAATTGTTTATTTGAGAATTTCAAATTCACAACTTCAAATTGAAGTATAGTTAATAATTTGAAATTATTAATTCTAAATTGTTATTTGAGAATTTCAAATTCACAACTTCAAATTGAAGTATAGTTAACAATTTGAAATTATTAATTCTAAATTGTTTATTTGAGAATTTTAAATTCACAACTTCAAATTGAAGTATAGTTAATAACTTGAAATTATTAATTCTAAATTGTTTATTTGAGAATTTCAAATTCACAACTTCAAAGTGAAGTATAGTTAACAATTTGAAATTATTACTTCTAAATTGTTTATTTGAGAATTTCAAATTTACAACTTCAAATTGAAGTATAGTTAATAACTTGAAATTATTAATTCTAAATTGTTTATTTGAGAATTTCAAATTCACAACTTCAAATTGAAGTATAGTTAACAATTTGTAATTATTAATTCTAAATTGTTTATTTGAGAATTTCAAATTCACAACTTCTAATTGAAGTATAGTTAACAATTTGTAATTATTAATTCTAAATTGTTTATTTGAAAATTTCAAATTCACAACTTCAAATTGAAGTATAGTTAACAATTTGTAATTTTTACTTCTAAATTGTTTATTTGAGAATTTCAAATTCACAACTTCAAATTAAAGTATAGTTAACAATTTGTAATTATCAGTTCTAAATTGTTTATTTGAGAATTTCAAATTCACAACTTCAAATTGAAGGTTAGTTAACAATTTGTAATTATCAGTTTTAAATTGTTTATTTGAGAATTTCAAATTCACAACTTCAAATTGAAGTATAGTTAACAATTTGTAATTATTAATTCTAAATTGTTTTATTGAGAATTTCAAATTAAAAACTTCAAATTGAAGTATAGTTAATATATTGAAATTATTAATTCTAAATTGTTTATTTGAGAATTTCAAATTCACAACTTCAAATTGAAGTATAGTTAATAATTTGAAATTATTAATTCTAAATTGTTTATTTGAGAATTTCAAATTCACAACTTCAAATTGAAGTATAGTTAATAATTAGAAATTATTAATTCTAAATTGTTTATTTGAGAATTTCAAATTCACAATTTCAAATTGAAGTATAGTTAATAATTTGAAATTATTAATTCTAAATTGTTTATTTGAGAATTTCAAATTCACAACTTCAAATTGAAGTATAGTTAATAATTTGAAATTATTAATTCTAAATTGTTATTTGAGAATTTCAAATTCACAACTTCAAATTGAAGTATAGTTAACAATTTGAAATTATTAATTCTAAATTGTTTATTTGAGAATTTTAAATTCACAACTTCAAATTGAAGTATAGTTAACAATTTGTAATTATTACTTCTAAATTGTTTATTTGAGAATTTCAAATTCACAACTTCAAATTGAAGTATAGTTAATAACTTGAAATTATTAATTCTAAATTGTTTATTTGAGAATTTCAAATTCACAACTTCAAAGTGAAGTATAGTTAACAATTTGAAATTATTAATTCTAAATTGTTTATTTGAGAATTTTAAATTCACAACTTCAAATTAAAGTATAGTTAACAATTTGTAATTATCAGTTCTAAATTGTTTATTTGAGAATTTCAAATTCACAACTTCAAATTGAAGTATAGCTAACAATTTGTAATTATTAATTCTAAATTGTTTATTTGAGAATTTCAAATTCACAACTTCAAATTGACGTATAGTTAATAACTTCAAATTATTAATTCTAAATTGTTTATTTGAGAATTTCAAATTCACTACTTCAAATTGAAGTATAGTTAACAATTTGTAATTTTTACTTCTAAATTGTTTATTTGAGAATTTCAAATTCACAACTTCAAGTTAAAGTATAGTTAACAATTTGTAATTATCAGTTCTAAATTGTTTATTTGAGAATTTCAAATTCACAACTTCAAATTGAAGGTTAGTTAACAATTTGTAATTATTAATTCTAAATTGTTTATTTGAGAATTTCAAATTCACAACTTCAAATTGAAGTATAGTTAATAACTTGAAATTATTAATTCTAAATTGTTTATTTGAGAATTTCAAATTCACAACTTCAAATTGAAGTATAGTTAACAATTTGTAATTATTAATTCTAAATTGTTTATTTGAGAATTTCAAATTCACAACTTCAAATTGAAGTATAGTTAATAATTGTAATTATTAATTCTAAATTGTTTATTTGAGAATTTCAAATTTACAACTTCAAATTGAAGTATAGTTAATAATTTGTAATTATTAATTCTAAATTGTTTATTTGAGAATTTCAAATTCACAACTTCAAATTGAAGTATAGTTAACAATTTGTAATTATATTCTAAATTGTTTATTTGAGAATTTCAAATTCACAACTTCAAATTAAAGTATAGTTAACAATTTGTAATTATCAGTTCTAAATTGTTTATTTGAGAATTTCAAATTCACAACTTCAAATTGAGGTATAGTTAATAACTTGAAATTATTAATTCTAAATTGTTTATTTGAGAATTTCAAATTCACAACTTCAAATTGAAGTATAGTTACCAATTTGTAATTTTTAATTCTAAATTGTTTATTTAAAAATTTCAAATTCACAACTTCAAATTGAAGTGGAGTTAACAATTTGTAATTATTAATTCTAAATTGTTTATTTGAGAATTTCAAATTTACAACTTCAAATTGACGTATAGTTAATAACTTGAAATTATTAATTCTTAATTGTTTATTTAAGAATTTCAAATTCACAACTTCAAATTGAAGTATAGTTAACAATTTGTAATTTTTACTTCTAAATTGTTTATTTGAGAATTTCAAATTCACAACTTTAAATCAAAGTATAGTTAACAATTTGTAATTATCAGTTCTAAATTGTTTATTTGAGAATTCCAAATTCACAACTTCAAATTGACGTATAGTTAATAACTTGAAATTATTAATTCTTAATTGTTTATTTGAGAATTTCAAATTCACAACTTCAAATTGAAGTATAGTTAACAATTTGTAATTTTTACTTCTAAATTGTTTATTTGAGAATTTCAAATTCACAACTTCAAATCAAAGTATAGTTAACAATTTGTAATTATCAGTTCTAAATTGTTTATTTGAGAATTTCAAATTCACAACTTCAAATTGAAGGTTAGTTAACAATTTGTAATTATCAGTTTTAAATTGTTTATTTGAGAATTTCAAATTCACAACTTCAAATTAAAGTATAGTTAACAATTTGTAATTATCAGTTCTAAATTGTTTATTTGAGAATTTCAAATTCACAACTTCAAATTGAAGTATAGTTAACAACTTGTAATTATCAGTTTAAATTGTTTATTTGAGAATTTCAAATTCACAACTTCAAATTAAAAGTATAGTTAACAATTTGTAATTATTAATTCTAAATTGTTTATTTGAGAATTTCAAATTCACAACTTCAAATTGAAGTATAGTTAACAATTTGTAATTATTAATTCTAAATTGTTTATTTGAGAATTTCAAATTCACAACTTCAAATTGAAGTATAGTTAACAATTTGTAATTATTATTCTAAATTGTTTATTTGAGAATTTCAAATTCACAACTTCAAATTGAAGTATAGTTAACAATTTGTAATTATTATTCTAAATTGTTTATTTGAGAATTTCAAATTCACAACTTCAAATTGAAGTATAGTTAACAATTTGTAATTATCAGTTCTAAATTGTTTATTTGAGAATTTCAAATTCACAACTTCAAATTAAAGGGTATAGTTAACAATTTGTAATTATTAATTCTAAATTGTTTATTTGAGAATTTCAAATTACAACTTCAAATTGAAGTATAGTTAACAATTTGTAATTATTAATTCTAAATTGTTTATTTGAGAATTTCAAATTCACAACTTCAAATTGAAGTATAGTTAATAATTTGAAATTATTAATTCTAAATTGTTTATTTGAGAATTTCAAATTCACAACTTCAAATTGAAGTATAGTTAATAATTGAAATTATTAATTCTAAATTGTTTATTTGAGAATTTCAAATTCACAACTTCAAATTGAAGTATAGTTAATAATTTGAAATTATTAATTCTAAATTGTTTATTTGAGAATTTCAAATTCACAACTTCAAATTGAAGTATAGTTAATAATTTGAAATTATTAATTCTAAATTGTTTATTTGAGAATTTCAAATTCACAACTTCAAATTGAAGTATAGTTAATAATTTGAAATTATTAATTCTAAATTGTTTATTTGAGAATTTCAAATTCACAACTTCAAATTGAAGTATAGTTAATAACTTGAAATTATTAATTCTAAATTGTTTATTTGAGAATTTCAAATTCACAACTTCAAAGTGAAGTATAGTTAACAATTTGAAATTATTACTTCTAAATTGTTTATTTGAGAATTTCAAATTTACAACTTCAAATTGAAGTATAGTTAATAACTTGAAATTATTAATTCTAAATTGTTTATTTGAGAATTTCAAATTCACAACTTCAAAGTGAAGTATAGTTAACAATTTGAAATTATTAATTCTAAATTGTTTATTTGAGAATTTTAAATTCACAACTTCAAATTAAAGTATAGTTAACAATTTGTAATTATCAGTTCTAAATTGTTTATTTGAGAATTTCAAATTCACAACTTCAAATTGAAGTATAGTTAACAATTTGTAATTATTAATTCTAAATTGTTTATTTGAGAATTTCAAATTCACAACTTCAAATTGACGTATAGTTAATAACTTCAAATTATTAATTCTAAATTGTTTATTTCAGAATTTCAAATTCACTACTTCAAATTGAAGTATAGTTAACAATTTGTAATTTTTACTTCTAAATTGTTTATTTGAGAATTTCAAATTCACAACTTCAAGTTAAAGTATAGTTAACAATTTGTAATTATCAGTTCTAAATTGTTTATTTGAAAATTTCAAATTCACAACTTCAAATTGAAGGTTAGTTAACAATTTGTAATTATCAGTTTTAATTTGTTTATTTGAGAATTTCAAATTCACAACTTCAAATTGAAGTATAGTTAACAATTTGTAATTATTAATTCTAAATTGTTTATTTAAGTATTTCAAATTCACAACTTCAAATTGAAGTGTAGTTAACAATTTGTAATTATTAATTCTAAATTGTTTATTTGAGAATTTCAAATTTACAACTTCAAATTGACGTATAGTTAATAACTTGAAATTATTAATTCTTAATTGTTTATTTGAGAATTTCAAATTCACAACTTCAAATTGAAGTATAGTTAACAATTTGTAATTTTACTTTAAATTGTTTATTTGAGAATTTCAAATTCACAACTTCAAATTAAAGTATAGTTAACAATTTGTAATTATCAGTTCTAAATTGTTTATTTGAGAATTTCAAATTCACAACTTCAAATTGAGGTATAGTTAATAACTTGAAATTATTAATTCTAAATTGTTTATTTGAGAATTTCAAATTCACAACTTCAAATTGAAGTATAGTTAATAATTTGTAATTTTTACTTCTAAATTGTTTATTTGAGAATTTCAAATTCACAACTTCAAGTTAAAGTATAGTTAACAATTTGTAATTATCAGTTCTAAATTGTTTATTTGAGAATTTCAAATTCACAACTTCAAATTGAAGGTTAGTTAACAATTTGTAATTATCAGTTTTAAATTGTTTATTTGAGAATTTCAAATTCACAACTTCAAATTGAAGTATAGTTAACAATTTGTAATTATTAATTCTAAATTGTTTATTTGAGAATTTCAAATTCACAACTTCTAATTGAAGTATAGTTAACAATTTGTAATTATTAATTCTAAATTGTTTATTTGAGAATTTCAAATTCACAACTTCAAATTGAAGTATAGTTAACAATTTGTAATTATTAATTCTAAATTGTTTTATTGAGAATTTCAAATTAACAACTTCAAATTGAAGTATAGTTAATATATTGAAATTATTAATTCTAAATTGTTTATTTGAGAATTTCAAATTCACAACTTCAAATTGAAGTATAGTTAATAATTTGAAATTATTAATTCTAAATTGTTTATTTGAGAATTTTAAATTCACAACTTCAAATTGAAGTATAGTTAATAATTAGAAATTATTAATTCTAAATTGTTTATTTGAGAATTTCAAATTCACAATTTCAAATTGAAGTATAGTTAATAATTTGAAATTATTAATTCTAAATTGTTTATTTGAGAATTTCAAATTCACAACTTCAAATTGAAGTATAGTTAATAGTTTGAAATTATTAATTCTAAATTATTATTTGAGAATTTCAAATTCACAACTTCAAATTGAAGTATAGTTAACAGTTTGAAATTATTAATTCTAAATTGTTTATTTGAGAATTTTAAATTCACAACTTCAAATTGAAGTATAGTTAACACTTTGTAATTATTAATTCTAAATTGTTTATTTGAGAATTTCAAATTCACAACTTCAAATTGAAGTATATTTAATAATTTGAAATTATTAATTCTAAATTGTTTATTTAAGAATTTCAAATTCACAACTTCAAATTGAAGTATAGTTAATAACTTGAAATTAT
>JARFIX010000577.1:0-25888 GCA_036346125.1 Lycocerus yunnanus | reverse complement strand
ATTCCGCCAATCAATTAATGGAAAGTAATTTCTAAAAAATAATCACAATTTTAGCGAAATCTCAAACTCGGTAGCACTCCTTTTATCACAAAACAGTATTTCGCTTGCAAAAATTATAATTCGCCCGCCTATCTTTCTGATCAGAAAATTATTTAAAATTTTTATTCTCCTACCAACATAAAATCTTGAAAATTAAGTAAGTAGACTGGTTGCCTAACTAACAGTCATTAATTTGAATTAAATTAAATAATTAATAGTTACATCATGCAAATTACCGAAACTTACATTTGCAGTGTTACAGTTTTAACTTTTGTTTTCTAAAACGTAAGGTTTTACAAGGTAAGGACATAATCGTAATTTACAAATTTGTGAATTTCTACATCAATTTCGAGAGGACACATTATTTAATTACATGATTGTCACACTCATTGAATAGTATATTATACACCAAGGTAGTGAAGCATAGTGTTATAACCCTAGCGCCAGATTAAATCCCAAGGTGCGTAGCACCGCGGGATTTAAGGCGCGCGGTTATAACACGCTTCACTACCGTGGTTTATATACAATTTTTTTCCACTACTAGGATTGTTTACTCTTATAATAATAATTGTTAATGAATAAAGTAAATCGTTTTAATTATTTATTTCAAATTATAAAACAAATGATAGTTTTTGTTTTGATGTTGACACTTGCTTGAAAATGTTTAATTAATTTTGACATAAAGGTTACATTAAATATTTTGATATTTATAAGTTTTGCGAGTGTTTTAAAAATGAGTGAAAGTTGTACACCACCCGAAATGAGAGAGATTGCTGAATCAGTGGCAGACAAGCTACTGCCGGAAAAATCCAAGACTCTTTATATGAAAGCTTATGTAACATTTAAAATTGGTGCACTGCGCGAAGTGTGGTTATAATATCTGAAAATGTACTGTTAGCATATTTCCAAAGTTATGCCAATGATAAAAAAGCTTCCACTTTATGGGCACATTATTCTATGTTAAAATCAACTCTTTCTTTAAAGGACAACATAGACATTTCAAAGTTTTTCAAATTAGTTGCGTTCTTAAAACGCCAAAATGTGAATTACCGTGCTAAGAAGTCTTCCGTTTTCAGTCAAGAAGAAATTACAAAATTTCTGATTAATGCACCCGATGAATGTCATATTGTAAATAAGGCAATTCTTATAATTGGTTTATCTGGGGCTTGCAGATGCGATGAACTTTGCAATTTGCTTCTTTCTGATGTTATCATAAAAGATGATATGATTATTATAAACATTCGTAATAGTAAAATGGTTCATCTAGAAAATTTGTTGTTATGGAACCCCTTTGGATGAAAATTGTAAAAACATATTTAAAAATTAGACCAACTTCCGACATGCAAAAATTATTTATTAGTATACGCAATGGAAAAGCTACAAAGCAAAATATTGGTCATAATACAATAGGGCAAGTACCAAACAAAATTGCAATGTATTTAAATTTGCAAAACCCTGCGTCTTACACGGGTCATAGCTTCCGAAGAACTTCAGCCACAATATTAGCTGCTAGCGGTGGAAATATCCTGCAGTTGAAACAACATGGGGGTTGGAAGTCATCTACGGTAGCCGAGGGCTATATAGCTGACTCACTCGGTTAAAACGAGCATAGCTCGTATGGTCCAAAGCCAATCAACATCAATTAATCAACATGTCGATGCTTCCTCGACGCCACCAATTCCTGTACAATCTGGTTCTACAATTGAAGATTCCTCGACACCACTAATTCCTGTACAATCCGGTTCTACAATTGAAGATTCCTCGACACCACCAGTTCCTGTACAATCCAGTTCTACAATTGAAGAGGGCACATTATCAATAATTCTGTTATTAATGTACCTACCTCTTCTAGTTCCTTAAATGTTGGAGGATAAATATATCAATGGAATGCCATAATTGTAACATCAATTACAATTTTTATAAATAAATTTTCTTAATATCTTGTGTTTATTATAATCATTTATGTAATACTAATCAATCAAGTTGTTAGTTATCGTCATAAAACCTTTTTTTTCAAACAACTTCCAACTAGTAAGAAATTTTGAGCCTTTTGAAGTGTTTTAAACTGTAGTTACAATAGCACGGAGATTGTAAATTTTCTAATGGAGTAAAGGTTATACAAGTTTGCTAACTAACGACTACTTCGAATCGCATAAATTTTTCATGATTCTGTTTCGACCACTAATTTCTTTAATATCTTCACAATCCAGTTATCCTACAATTGAAAATATACAGATTTTTAATAATATTAATGTAACAAAAACACTTACCAAACAAAAAAATTCTATATCGAATAAAAACTAGTGAACGTGGAATGCAAGTAAATAGATGTTGACGAAAATTATTTTGTCGAAAAATGTACTATTTGTAACGATAATTGATTGTAATAATTATTAATAATCGATTTATAAAGTTTTCAGTTGTCACTTCATGCTGGCATGAGCTGTCATAATTCATAATTCTCATTTCGCCTAATTGCTAAACGTCACAAAATTCCAATTTAATCAACATTTTAAATATCAAATTAATCTTATTTATAGACCGATTTTAATTATTTAAACACTATTGATAGAATTTCTTGGTTATGCTAATTCGTTTTACACATAAATTTTCTTTCAAAATGGCCCGAAGTTTCCGGACTACGCATTTATGTTCATTATTAACTACTAGTGAATAATGAAATATTATTCACCTCAGGTGATAGAAGGCGTGGTTCACAGTTCGATTACTTACGTTGAAATGATAGTGTTTATGGCTAGTAGTGGAAAAATAATTTATAATTTATTTTTAAATTTCAAGTTGTAAAGCAACCCAACCAAAGGCTTGCCAATAAGTTAAAATTTACTTGAATATCTTAAGTAATAACAATTTTATGACGATTTTTATACTTTTGAAATTATTTAAGAAAAAAATTGCCTAATTGACTAAATGAAAATGCTGAAATTTGAAGTTGATGTCAATGTTTGTACAAATCTAGTCAAAAACGTATTTTGGTAGTTTTTCGAATATGAAAAAATATTGAAAATTTATAAAAAAAATCAGTATTGCAATGTACCTACTTTATTATGAACAAGAAATTTGCAATACATATGGCATTCATAATCGGGGTAGTCTATTTTTTGATTTGGTTTGTAAAAAATTGTAAATAATAAAATTTTATAATTTAATCTAAATTGCAAATTAAAGTTTTTAGTGGTCTATCTCTTTAGATCTTTAGTTTCTTTCGAAAAGCTTCAGGTTGCAAAGCAATAGGTTTATAAAGATTTTTTCTTAAAAATGGTTAAGAAAGTGTTCAACAGACTTTTCTAGAACACCGTGTATATTACCAATTAAATAAAAACACATCACCTGATAACATAAAAATAATATCTATAAAAATAATATAAATATAATATTTGATTACAATAATTAGTTACTTTAAGATTATATTATTATATTTACAGTTGTAGTAATATTTTATTGTCTGAGTAATATTAAATCTATGAACAATGATTTTTGAAAGTTTATTGTTTTTTATGATCATTTGCATCATAAGAGTAGGCGTCCGGAAAGTGTGGCAGAATAGACATCCTGACGTTGGATTAAATGTGGTAATAACTATTAAAATTTGGTATTTATCCAAAAAAGTGTTTTTTAACTTTCTTCGTAGAAACAATTAATACGAAAGTATGGTTATCCATTCGAGAATCATACGGTCCAAAGTGACGATGGATATTTACTGGAAATTCATCGTATACCACCTATGGATAAGAAAAATGTACTCAACCGGCCCCCTATTTTAATAATGTCCGGTTTATTGTGTAGTTCAGCGGATTGGGTTAATATGGGTGCAACTAACAGTTTGGGTTTTATTTTAGCCGAAGAAGGGTATGATGTGTGGTTGGGTAACTATAGAGGAACGACTTGGTCAAAAAACCATACCAAACTTGATTGTAAAAAGACAAGGAAAAGTTTTTTGATTATAGGTATTTACATTATATTTTTACATTTTATTGTTTAATCGAAATTTACTGTTTGTAAAAATACAGTTAATTATCAAAAGATTCATTTATTAAAATATAGTTATCTACAAAGGAAATATTGATCGATATAAATTATCTAATTAAAATACTTAAATTTATCAATTCTGATGAACCGTAATTGAATATTTTATTTATTGACCTTGGCCTTTTACCATTTCACTAACAGACAAAATTTTTCTAATTTGATAAATTATTGTAAACAATGTTCAGTTCGTGTACAAACATAAAATTTACACAGAAATTATACGTCATTCATGTACTAAAAATTTAAAAAGGAAAGATTAAAATTGCAATCAATCTATTTATTTTAAAGGAAAATTTTAAAAGGTGGTATATAAAAAATAGTCTTAATAAGTGTGCCGTTCTTAATAATAAGTCGTACTGAAATGTATCGACAAGGTCATTAACAGTGTTTTTCTTGCTGCTCCGGGAGCAACCAGGAAAAATATTTTTGATAAACCTGTTATTGATATTTGCAAATTTTGAAAAAGAATTACATTAACAGTAGTTGAGTCTTCCGAAGACGCTAAGATCCTTCAAGCGTGTAGTGTTATAATCATTAATAATATAAGTACTATAGTTGACACTCTTGCCTGGTTTTTATTAAATTTTAAATTAGCTGCTGCTAAACATTAGAAAATCTGAAGTTCCTAAAAATGTAATAACCATTAAAGGGGAGATAGATACATTGGAAAAAATTTATCGAAAACGCTTCTGGGTTAATGTCTCAAAAAAGCTGAGAAATTAATGCTCATATGAAAAGTTTAAAATAAAAATGATGATCTTTTGACCCTGGACACGTTTGACCATTTTTAATTTAGTTAAATTTTGATAATATAATTTAAAATTAATACTTTAGTTTTTAAAAATGTTGATTAAAATGATATTAAGTTTTCAGGAGATTGGTTGCTATGATTTGCCTGCTTGCATTGATTATGTTCTTAATGTTACCAAACAAGAAAGTATATTTTACATTGGCCATTCACAAGGCACCACCAGCTACTTCGCACTTTTGTCAGATAAACCAAATTACAACGAAAAGATTCGTTTAACAATAGCGTTATCTCCTTTCGTATCTGGTAGACAAAGCAAATCCTGTTTGTGTAGATTTCTTATCAGTACTATACAAGGTATCGTTAGGGTGAGTTAAAGTTACTATATTTTTTGTTACAGGATATAAATTTTAATTGATTATTTAGTTTTTTGTCAAAATTTTAAACTGCCATGAAATTATGTCCTATTCAAAATCTTTGATGGTGATATCGCAAATACTATGTTACAAGTTTTCTCCATTTAAATATGCATGTCCATACGTATTTTATATATTAGCAGGATTTACGACGCAACTGAAAAAGGTAATCACAATATCATTAATAATATACGATGAAGTAATCTGTTATCTTATTTCTAGTCAATGATTCCCATTATAGTTAGTAATACTCCAGCGGGATCATCTTATAAACAAATTGAACACTTTTACCAGCTTTATAAAGGTATGTGCCGTATTATTGCGGAAGTTTTGTAACATGGATGTCAACTCCAAGTTCACTAACTTACCCTCCTTATAGCTTATTCTCAGGTCCCTTCTTTCTTGTAAATCCCCCAATGAATTTCCTTCTATATCAACTGTAGGATGTCCTGCATTTTTGTAAGATCTTCTTGCAAGAAAATGCAAGAAATTGCAAGAAATCGCCTTTTTGCAAGATATTTGACGATGCACCAGCTATCATGATCTTGGTTTTTTCTTTTTCTTTTTTTATTCCTCAAAACTTAGGACTAGGTCCTGTAATATTCAACAGTAACCTCGATGAAGTTCCGAAGCCACTGCTAGTACTGTGAGCATATTGTTTGTTTTACATCTGAAGTAGCTTGCTAGGCCTGTTAGTCCTATTTTATATGGTTAATGTTGGCAATTTATTAACATAGAAAAACGAAAGTACGTAAAAGGCCATATAAAGTGAGCCTTTATCTGGATTTAAACCAGGACGCCTTACGTTAGCAGTTGATCGGGCTAATAACCAGGCCAGCGATCATTTTATGCTCTGCAATTTTCTAAAGATCATTTTCTTAAAGAATACTTGCAATAATATCAGTTAGCATTGTTGATATAGTTAGATTAATTTCAAACCTAGCTCTATATTATAATAACCGCATTAGGCTAAAAACTTACTTTGAAGAACTTACATTTTAAAGAGCGTCAGAGGTGGAGACGCACAATTTCTTGCGTTGGCATGAAAAGTTTTGGAGTTATAAAATTCATATAATTATACACTGATATATAAAATGGGTGCAGTGCACACCATCAATTTCTAGTCCTATACACTTCTACTGTAATAATGGGTTCAGATCATTTTAATAAATATTACTATCTAACGTACATATTTCTTGTGAAATTTTCGTGTATGTATTACTTTCTATATAATAATATTGTATATTAATATTTTATATAGGTAATTTTCGCAAATATGATTATGGAGAAGTAAAAAATTTAGAAAAGTATGGTCAACCTACTCCTCCTGAATATGACTTGTCGAAATCTAAAGTTCCAATAGCTGTATTTTATGGAAGTAATGATGCATTAGTCTCTCCTAAGGTAATCAACAATCTTACAATTTAACTATTATTATTAAATATATGAATTTATGGGGTTCAAAATTTAGATATCTAGGTCCTCCGAATATTACTAATGCGAAACCAACTTAGTTCCTGAGCTTTATTTAGATGTTATATGCATCTGATGCCAGAGCTAATCATAGCCTTCAGATTTAATTATATATTATTAAATTCATATTGAATAGAAGTGTTAGCATATGAATGTGATTGCCATTTATGATAAAGGGTACTTATTTGGTTAATCATTTCAATGTATTATATGCTCTAGCTAATATTTCGAGATATATTATTACTTAAATCTCAAGTAATGATTGTTACAAAGGTATTTTATATATATTTAATTTATATTATTATATTATGTAGTATGAGTATTACACTTACATTATTTTGAGTAAGGCATTTTAGATCCTGAACTTTTATTATTACTTACCGAGTTGATAATGAGTGAAACCTATTTTATAATAAATTTAGTATATTAGAAAATATATTAAAATGGGTTGCCAAAAAATCCTGGACAGGCTATTTTTAATATTTTTAAAATGTTTTTAATTAAATTTTGTAACATCAAGATAATAATAAAATTTTATTCTGACTTAAACAAAACGTATAGAATGTGCAGCTTGACCGATCGAAACGAGACTTGTGGCATTCGAAAGAGTTCTACTCAACTTAGATTTGTCAATTTGTTTGTAAGATATTGTTGTTGCAAAGTTAAAAATTTTTTTACGTTTTGTATTAAAGTCAGAATAAAATTTTATTATTATCTTGATGTTACAAAATTTAATTAAAATCATTTTTAAAAATATTAAAAATAGCCTACAGGATTTTTTTGGCAACCCATTTTTAATATATTTTCTAATATACTAAATTTATTATAAAATAGGTTTCACTCTATTATCAACTCGGTGAAGGTCGACTTTCTTATTTTTTTCCTTCATCTTAGGGTATGATTACGCTTGCAAGCAATTAGAAAATCATTATTTGTTGAAAATAAAATTTTAAACGTAAATTTAACTGTAAATGTAATTATGAATTATTATAAATTTTTTTTATTAGATTCTTATTGAGGACGATAGAGGCATGAAAATTTATATACCTTGAAGCAGCAGAGAACAACGACTACAAAATTAAAAAAACTGTGCGTGTCGTCTATATACCCCTGCCCCCTGACCCCTAAATACAATAACTATTTTAAAAAAGTATTCCCTATTCACAAAAAATATGTTGTTTGTAATTTATACATCGGTAATCTTTTGAGGTTATTAAGAAGTGCAAATGTTACTTTTTTAGAGAGATAATAAGATTGCTACGTATAATACAAATTTTAGAAAGCCTAAATCTACACAATACTCGTGGTGCAGCAAATTTTTATTTCGAGTCAAAAAGCACACGGTTTCAGTTAAAAAATTATTTATATTAATTTAATAGTTTCTAGTAGTATTTACATATGCATTTATGCTAATTAAATAAATTACATTATCTATTTATTGAATCATAACTGAACGATTATTATAAATCTTTTGCAATAATATGCAACCAATTTTACAGCGCATATATTACATACATTAATTTAATGCATTATATCTAAATGTGCCATTAGTGATTTCTAAACTTATCAAAATGTGAATCAAATTAGGTCATAAACACCACAAACTGATTTGTATGTTTTTTGTTTAAAATAGAAAAATCACAAATCCATAGGGATACAATAGTCTGGTTAAAAATGGGTGAAATAAAGTAAGAACTCTCTTTCTAAATAATTCATGCTTGTGGTAAAAAAATCAACTAAATTTTTAAAAAAGTTTAATGACCTAAGATATAAACTATCATCAAAATTTTAAGTATAGAAGATTGAGAAATTCAAAAGCCTAAATTTTAAAAGTTAATTAATTAAAAAAGTTTTGATTTTATCAATACCTAATAGTTTTATCTGGAATTATTTTAAAAATTAATCGAAATTTACAATTTAAAAAGATTTTATAATATAAAAACTCTTTCAATAAGATGTTTCATTTGAAATTAAGAGAAAAGCGCAATATATTTGTGAAAAGCGGAGATAATTTTAATTTAATCCAAAGTACATACTCGGGAGGTTTGTAATGAAACATTATATCGTCCCAAGTTTACCTCTGATTGTTTTATACGCGGTTATTCTTTTGGTGAAATTTTTCATCGCGTTTTTGCATAATTGTGGGTTTATTTCGCAAATAACAGCTCTGATGTTGTTTTTGAGCTCTTGAATCGTTGGCGAAGACCTTATCTTTAAAAAAAGTTTTCTTCTTCTTTTACTTTTGGCTAGAGATAATCCTGTAAACCCAAACCAGTTGACCTGAATACTTGACAGTAGCATGGACAATATTTCGAAAGTACTGTTAAGACTGCCAGCATTACTTGCTTTACATCTGAAGTACCTTGCTAGGCTTGCCTCAGATATACCCGTTATCCTATTTTTATTGTTATTGCTGGCAATTCATTAACATACAAGGACTACCGTTTTCCGTTCTTTCCAAAGCACGGAAACGGCATTTCAAAGTGAGCTCTGTCCGGATCCGAACCGGGTCACCTTACGTTAGCAGTTGATCGTGCTAACAACAAGGCCAATGACCGTCTTTAAAAGAAAAAGTCTAATGGCGTCAAATCGCACGTCATGCATATCTATGTATAGCATCAATTTCGGGTCAAAAAAAATATCAGTTAACGTCTTTTGGTAACGCAATTCAGTCACTGTAACCTCCTCGTTTTAGTTGTCAAATATCATGTCACTCTCGGTTTGAATCAAAAAAAATTTGCGAGGTAGCAAAATCATTTGGTAAATCACCAACTTAGACTTCCAAAGTTATAACAGCATTTAAAACCAAAGTAATGGCAATAAGAGCTAAGGATGGCCAAAAATCACAACTGAACGGAAGGATATAATAATTCAAACACTCTTGTTTTTAAATCCCGAAAATTCTGTTCTGGCATTCAATCAAAGTTTCAAAGTTAAATAGTAAGACTTTATGAAGTAAATAAGATCATAATATTAAAAAAAAGGTTAAAGTTTTGTTCAATTCGCGTTTTAAAACTCTTAAATTATTGGAATAAAATCTTATAGACTGACAAATCCGTGATTTATCTGAAATACAGTAATGGTAGAATATACGTTTGGAGTTCAGAAGTTTACTCATGTAAGAACATTAAACCCACATTAAAATCATTAGAAAAGGGGTTAATGATTTAGAGGTGTTTGTTTAGAATCAGAAAATAAATTGTGGCGTTAGAAAAAAGAGTCAATCTTTAATCTTTAAACAGAGGTAATTATAACTTAATGTAACCGACTAATTGGTAAAAATTTTATCTTGCAGCAGGATACTGTGCTTATAGTTCCTAAATTTTTACCAATTACTTTTGCGATGCTAAGATTAACTTCGTGGACCAGCCACCACAGAGTTCAGATCATTCTTCAATAGAAAATCTCTAGGCTCTACTTAAACTAAGAATATCAGAAGGATATCCCAAAACTTTGACTTATCTTTGCATTTTAATTAGAAAAATATGGTCTATTATTACGTGAATTCTAGCTGAGTGTAATATGAATATTCCGTCATTACTATCGCGACTGGTATTATAATGCCACTGCGAAGAGGTTGACATAGTGGCTACCAATATGTAATTTTGTGTTTGTTAACCCACTTTTGAAACATAAATTTTCATTAGTGTATTATAACTTTAATCATTAGGACTGAAACATTGTGAATTTTAATATTTTTTTTCTTATAATATTTACGAAAATGAGCTATTTTAGGCCTATGTTTATTATTTTGATATTTTGTATATTACAGTAACAATAAAATTAACATTTTAATGAAATTTACACCTTGTTAACCTACTTTTGGGAGATATTACATGTAATTACGGAAGATACGGGTAGGTATAATTATAAGATAGTAAACACAAACTACAAATTTAAATTTCAGAAAACAAATTATAATAAATTACAAATATTTACACTACATTTGTATGGTATGACTACATGAAAGTTTGAACGTTTGAAAGTTACTAGTTTCATTATATATGTACATATTTGTATGTTATGTACATTTGCAGAGCAGGTAAATTTTATTATAAATTAGTTAAAAAATTTATTTCACCCCATTACATCACAGTTTAGCATTATGACATCGCACATCTAATACCCGTAATTATTTTTTTTATATCTTAAGTAGGTATACCTAGTATACGTGTATGTCGACACACACACAACATTTTACTTATCTCTTTAAGTTTATTATGCAAAAACGTTTTGTGTATGTGCTAATAGTGCTGCTTGTCAGTTGTAAGGTCCCACACACTTGGGTAAAGCGAAGCGACGCGGCACTAAGCAACGCCATATTTTTGTGGGGTCCGTACAGTTCGGCAACGTTTCTGTGTTTATTTGTCACGTCGACGGATTGTGTTTAGAAAATTCAAACAATTATAATGATGCTAAT
Organism: Lycocerus yunnanus; assembly: GCA_036346125.1. Classification (NCBI taxonomy): domain Eukaryota; kingdom Metazoa; phylum Arthropoda; class Insecta; order Coleoptera; family Cantharidae; genus Lycocerus; species Lycocerus yunnanus. Next base: position 14,745 of record JARFIX010000577.1, on the reverse strand, counting down.
TACTGCTACGAAACTTAAACCTTAAAACTTCATTTCGAAATGTCGAGCTTATCAGATGAAGACGTATTTTTTGTAAAATGAAACAAATTTGATTGGTTGTACCTTTAACCGCATTACCATTATCCACAGCCGCCGATCCAACACGAAGGCAATAGATTTGGGCATAAAAGCGAAGCGACACGACAGACATCGCTGGGATGCCTCTCAGACGATTCGAGCTATGACTTGCCGCCTTGCGTCGCGTCGCTTTAATGTGTCGGCTTCAATTTGAATCTATGTGTACTTTTCTAAGCGTCAGAAAACTCTTCACTTCACGTCGCTTCACCCAAGTGTACGGGCAGCTTTAATGTCATGCGAATTTTGCAAAGAAATTTTGTTAGATACTTTCTGTTACTAATTTTTTAACACGCTATACATTAATCACGGTGCCTACGTGTGGAATTATACGTTGAATGACGAATTATCAACCAAAATAATTGGTATCCAGTCTGGCCATTTGTAACGGTCCGTTATATGATGTTTAGTTTTACTATCTTAGGTCGCCTTCACATTTTAATGGGTATTATTTCTAGGAATTAAGTTTATTTTAGTCGTATAAAATTTTCTAGCAACCTCGGTGTCTTCGTGAACCGAATATAATCGTACGAATTGTAGTAGATGTTTTGTTCTCCTATTTTTGATGGAATCAATTTATGTTCTTCGTAAATTCTATGTATCATTTGTTGGGGTAGAATTAATATTCCTGAACTCTAAAGTACATTTTTTCTGATAGAAAACCAAACGAAAGAGAATATTAATACAAGACTTTCAATGTGAGGTAGAATTTATAGGTTCTACGTCAAGCCCCAATTCAATTCCGAAGTTCACAAAATTACCAATAAGAAACATTTTATAGAAGCGTATTATTCTGTAATATTGCGTTATAATTAAAATCATTTCTGTGTCAGTCCGTGCATCTTGCCTGGGTTTTTTACCTTATCGCTCAACGAACTTTTAATCGACTCTAGGATCCAACAGATCACACATGCATAATTTCGAGTTTTGTCGTGCTCAGAAGTGTTTTTAATACCAAAAGTTAAATTTTTTTATGCGTATAGTATTGCTTTATCTCTCTAATTGATTTTAAAAATCGTTAAAATCGAAGTTCAGGTATAGCTCTCTTCATTTGGTGCAATGGTTAATTATGAGTTTTTAATAATAGTGTAGTAAGTAAAAGAACTTATTGTTTCTAACTTTAAATTTCCCTTTCAGAAAGTCTATATATATTTTTAAAATTAAGACAAAAGTTTTTTCAATCAGTTTGACTTTTTCCTATTTTTATAGACTCGTATTGAATGTACATTATTAAATTTAATATTTTAAACACAATATTTAAATATAAAAAATTATTGTATTTTAGAATAATTCATGAAAAGTTTAAATTTAATTTTAAAAATTTCGAAAAAAAATCTGTTCTTAGGATTTCTTCTGCTTGACTTTAAACCTGTTAGTACCTATCAATCCGATATTAATCAATATTGCCAATATCAATATTACCCTAAGCATAAACCAATTTTTGGGTAATATTGGCTGAAGATTGGCAGGCATTATTTGTCATCAATTTAATATTATAGCAATATTTGTGCAATGCTAAGTTTCTATATTGGCAAAATATTGACTGAAAATCGGCAGGCAATATTTTGCATTAATATTGGCGCAATAATGGACAACATAGGTTATCAGGATTGGCATAATATTGCGCCAAGATTAAACCAATATTAATGTAATATTGAGTTCTATATTGGCCCAATATTGACAGAAGATTAGCAGGCAATATTGGTAGTAATCAATATTGGTGCAATACTGTACCAAGATTAAACCAATATTGGTGCAATATTAAATTCTTATATTAACTCAAAATTTATATTTAAGTTTAACTTTGTTAGTCTTCGTTATCTAAAGTTAAGCCTACGGTTTGTTATTTCCAGTACGTGATCTTAGTCTGTTGGATTATCTTGCCATATTGAGTACCAACTCTATCTCGCCCTCTGTCTTTAGTCATTTATTGTGTTATGTATGTATATGTAAATGTATTATCATCATTATTTACACATCATTTTGTGTGCATATCAATACTAAATAGCTAATACGAAGTTTTATCAATATCTATGTATATATTTTGAGTGACAGTTATATTTCCTTACTATGTATAATTATAGGCAATAGGACAATGCTAGTTCAAATTTTATTGTTTATAACAATTAATTGGTTACTAATAGCACGTACTACGCAAAAAGCATGGCGAAATAGACATCCGGACGTTGGACTGAGTGCGGTAATATAAATCTCTTTTATTTACATTGTACTTGAATTTAAAAGATCTTCTAACCCATTCGATAGAAACAATTAATAATAAAGTATGGTTATCAATTCGAAAATCACATCGTACAGAGTGATGATGGATATTTATTAGCAGTTCATCGTATACCACCTCTTAATAAAAATAACAAACCTCCAATTTTGATAATGTCAGGTGTATTGTGCGGTTCAGCAGATTGGGTTAATATGGGTGTAAACAAGAGCTTGGGGTTTATTTTATCTGACGAAGGTTACGATGTATGGATGATTAACCACAGAGGCACGACTTGGTCGAAAAATCACGTGACGCTTGATTGTATAAAAGACGCGAAAAGGTTTTTTGATTACAGGTAAGTTACTATAGTATTGTGTTTTCTGGGAAACCACAATTTTGTTTTAAAAATTAATCAAAATGTTATTATATCAAAGGGAATATTAACCGATATTAGTTATCTGCATAAAATACTGAAACACAGTCAAACCAAATTTTATAAACAGATTGTATAAACCTGTATATAAAAAAGGTCCATTAAATGCATAATACGAATAAAAAATGAAATATTTTTTAAAGAAATTCTTTCTTTTGTAACTTGTGATTAAAATGATATTAAGTTTTCAGGAGATTGGTTATTACGATTTACCTGCATGCATCGATTACGTTCTCAACGTTACCAATCAAGAAAATTTATTTTATATTGGTCATTCTGAAGCGACCACCAACTATTTTGTACTTATGTCAGAAAAACCACATTATAACAAAAAAATTCGTTTTATAATAGCGTTGTCGCCTATTGTATCTACCAAATTGAGCAAGTCTCCCGTCTTCAGTTTTCTTGTATGTATAAAAAAAATTCTTAAGGTGAGTTAAAATTATTTAACTTTGGTGCTTATAAGTTTTACAAAATCGTTTCAGTTTTTTAGTGAAAATTTAAATTGGTATGAAATTCTGCCGCACTCAAAATATATTACACTATTAGCGCAAGTATTTTGCAATGATCGTTCTCCATTTCAATTTATTTGTGCTAATTTATTTTACGTCATAGCAGGGTTTACGTTACATCTCAATGCGGTAAAGACGATCCTATGCACATACTCGTACATATCATTTACAATAAATTAATTTCAGTCAATGATCCCTGTTATAGTCAGTAATACCCCAGCGGGATCATCTTTTAAACAAATCGAACACTACCTTCAGTTACGAAAAGGTAAGAGACTTTGCTTTATTTAATTTTATTAATTAAGCGTTATTATGCGTAACTGTAACAAAGTAAATCAAGTGCATTAAAGAATTTCTTTACATTTTTTAAAGTGGACCAGATGAGTTCAGAAATTGGTAGTTTTTAAACATATTCCATGTAAATGAAAAATGTTTTAATTGTTATATTTCCATTCAAATTAAAAGCTTGATGGTCATATTATTTTATATTTTTTACAATTAACTATTGGATTTATTTGAATATTTTATGTCTCAACAAACCCATATGAAATGGAATTGGTAAACTTTACATTTATGTTTTAATTCTTTAATATTGAATTATTAAGAAAAAATATTAAATCTGCTCCAAACAAAATTGTTTTACAATTTATTTTCAACCTATTCACGGTACTTATTTTTCCGGACGAGATTTACCTTCCTCCACGATGAATCTGTTGAACAGGCGAAATATACAGGTTGGTTGAAAAGTACTGAAAGCGACACCTATTAAGCAGTAGAGGAATCAAAATTCATACGTCATTTTGATATTTGATCTTTCATATGAACCTACTAAAATTTTATTTCGATCTGTCAATTCATTCATTGTTTACAAGCCATTTGAAGTCGACGTGTCGGTGTATTTTTTAACAATGGAAAAAACTGAGTATCGTGCAGTGATAAAATTCTTTGTTTTGGAAGGTTTATCAGCAACAGAAATTCATACAAAAATGGTGAGCGTGTTAAAAGAATCTGCTCCTTCATTTCCAACTGTACATCGATGGGTTTTAGAGTTTAAACGTGGTCGTACAAGCGTTGAAGATGAACCACGTAGTGGACGACCAAAACTGCAACAACACCAGAAATCATTGAACAAGTACATAATATTGTTAGTGAAGATCCAAGTTTGACTAAGCGTGAAATTGCTAATACCATAGGCATCTCAGACGAACGAGTACTCTATATTTTACATAAAGAATTACGTATGAAAAAGCTGTTTGGAAAGTTAGTGCCGCATTCGTTAACAATTCAACAAAACTCACACGAAAGCAAATTTCTCAGCATCATTTGAATCTTTTTAATAAGAATAAAATCGATTTTGTGCGTCGTTTTGTAACTATGGATGAGACTTGGATCTACCACCATGATCCTAAATTGAAACAAGAACGATTACAGTGGACTGAGGCTGGTTGTTCAGCTCCAAAACAGGTGAAGTCAGGACGATCAGCAAAAAAGGTTATGGCATCAGTTTTTTGGGATGCAAAAGGGATTTTATTGATTGATTATCTTGAAAAGGTAAAACAATTAACTCTGAATATTATTGTAACCTTTTGGATCAATTGAACGAACAAATTCGTGAAAAGAGACCCGGTTTGCAACATAAAAATCATCTTTCACCAAGACAACGCACCTGTCCACAAAAGTGTTTTAACAATGGCAAAATTCAATGAACTAAAGTACGAATTGCTTGAACATCCACCGTATTCGCCAGATTTGGCTCCTAGCGACTACTACCTCTTCAGAAACTTGAAACAATTCGTTCGTGGAAAGCGTTTTTCATCGAATGAAGAAGCTATTTCAGTCGTGGAACAGTATTTTGCAGAGCTTCCAGAAAATCATTACAGAGATGGAATAAAATTATTGCAGGATCATTGGAATAAGTGTATTGAAGTTGAGGAGATTATATTGAATAAAAAAACGAATTTCATTTAAAAGTTCACATTCTTTCATTTTTGCTTTCCATAATTTACAACCAACCTGTATCTTGTAAATAATTTTCATTTTAAATTTATTTGACGTAGGTATTAAATTCTTCAATTACTATTAAATCGTATTATGTACTTTGTGATGTAATAGACCACTGCTGGTTTAATATAATATTGTGAATTTTAAAATTACCTTTTTTTAAGAAAACGGTGAAAAACGTTTTGAAAACGAGAAACTTTACACGATCTTTTTAACTTGATAGGTATCTTTAGAAAATATGATCATGGACAAATTAAAAATATGAAAGTATATGGATATCCAACTCCTCCACAGTATGATTTATCTAAATCGACAGTTCCGATTGCTGCATTTTATGGAACCAATGATGCAATATCGTCCCCTAAGGTCAGCAGTGCTGTTGTTTGTACTTTTATTGTTATTAAAAATATTTTTAAGGAAGTTGAACATTTAATGACTGTGTTGCCGAATGTCGTAACAAAGAAGCTTATTCCTGGATTTAATCACATAGATCCTATATGGGGCATAGATGTTGAAAAGCTAATATATCGAGATTTAGTTAAAATAATCAAATCATTTAAATTTAAAATTTCTCTTTTATTTGGTTCAATTATATTATTAGTTAAAAATTGGTAAATAAAATAATAATTTCATTACTAAGTATTTAGTATTTTGATTATAAATGCACCTGTAGTTGTGTCTTACCAATAACTAAAATAAGTTTCATGTATTAAATTATTGTTTTAATTATCAGTTATTTTATGCCTACGTTTTCCATTTTTACAAGGTCGTCAGTAAAAAAAATGATTTTATCAATAATAAAATGTAAAATTATTACCGCGGATACATGCGGTCGTTAGTTCGAACTAACCTTAGTTCGATCTAAGCTAGTTTGCTTTTAATTTTATTGCACAGGTGTATACATGTTTTTTAGTTCAAACTGAAAGCAATGATATAGCTCGATCTAACTAAAGTCGATCCAGCGGATTAGGTCGCTTTATCTAAGTGTACACATGTAAGGACTAGCCAGGTCGAGCTGACTTAGTTCGAACTAACGACCGCATGTCGTTTCTTAAGAAACATAAATGTTTCTTAATAAAATTATTTTTGCAATGCTATTGCAATTATCTCTTGTTTTGCTGTTGTTCTCACACAGTTTGAGTTGCTATTTTTCTTTATCCATCGACTTCTGCACTGTTTTCACATATTTTGTCCCCATTTTCTTGTCTGTTAGTTTTTCTGTCATTATCCTATTATTGCTTCTCTTAATTTCATTGTTTATCATTTTTATTTATAAATTTTTGCAACCAAGGTTGCAGTGTATTTATTATTAATATATTAATTCGATTTAACAAATATTAGAAAATTACTTTTTACCTGATTAATAAAGAATGCTATGTTTACAGGCTGTTTGTATAAAATCGGAAAGGTTGACAATCAAAACAGAAATATTATTTTCCATTTTTAAAATTTCATAATTTAAAATTAAAAAATTAGATTTTATTAGATTCTTATTGAGAACAAAAGAGGCATGAAAACCTATATAATCTTGAAGCAACAGAGAGCAAGAATACAAAAATTCAAAAAAATTGCCGGTGCCGCATATATGCTCTAGCCCCCCTAGTTATAAACAAGAAGTTTTCCCTCTTCACAAGAAAATGTTGCTTGTAATTTATACATTCAGATAATTCCTTGAGGTATTAAGAAGTACAAAAATTACTTTTTTAAATAGTTTATAAACTGTCACATAGTATGTATAGCTACGTATAATACAAATTTTAAAAAACTTGCGCTGAAGTGTTGTGACACATTTTGATTTCAAGTAAAAAAGCACACGGTTAAATAGATTGCATACATATTTATTTAGATTATTGTTTAACAATGCAAACTTCTTGCAATAATATGCAACCAATTTTACATGGCGTTATTACATACACATACTACATACATAGTGAAATAAATTTTCTCATAAATTATTGCTAAAAGATTTAATGCATTATAACCAAACGTGCTATTATTAATTTCTAATCTTATCAAAATGTGAATTAAATTAGGTCATGAACACCATAAACTGTTTTGTATGTTTTTGTATAAAATAATTTCTTAAGCAGCACATTATTATGACACTAGATGATGAAAACATTCATGTTTTTCCCATACATTAATATTTCATAACAGTTTTCAAGCTGCCGATTTTCATATTTTAAATATGCCCAAAACCTGCATTAGGTTTTGGAAAAATGGTGTGAAATAAAGTAGGAAGTTTCTTTCAAAATCCATGCTTAAAGTAAAAAAATCAACTAAATTTTTGAAAAATTTTAATGACCTAAGATATAAACTGTTATCAGAATTTTAAATACATATGAAAGATCGAGAAATTCAAAAGCATTTGTCATATAATTTAGTAATTTTACTATGATCAATGCACGTAGATTCGGTTGGATGATAGACAGAAATGTGCAGCATTACAAATAAATAAAAATTATCTGACTTTAATGTAAGTGTTGATTTCTCGAAATCTTGCATAAGTTTCTACAACATACAAAATTAAATATGATTCTCGTAGATCCAAGAAAATTCAATTCCTCAGAAATGTCCAAAAAAGGCAACAAAACTCAAAGCGAAGGTTGTAATGGAATATTAACTTCGAACTGAATCAAAACATTTATATAGGAGCTGAACTTCAAACCTAGTATTTCAAACGTCAGAATCAACTGCAGATTAAAATTTAAACATTAAAACTTGAAACTTAAAGTTAAAAATCAAACGTGGTGGATTAAAGTTGAAGTTGAAAATGAATTCAAAATCAATTTTTGAATTTGAAGTTAAAACTTATAATATTATTTGGAATTAGAAAGACAAAATTAAACAACAAACGTATTTACCAGATGGCCGATTTCTATTAAATTGAAAATTTAGTTTGTTTCTAAAATTTTACATGTAATCTCGTGTAAAAATCAAAGTCGCTCTCTAATCCATATTGCCGCCAGAATCTTTAGCAATAAATTATTAATGCTTTAAACTTATAATTTGTTCTGATACGCAAAAATTCAATTAACATGATGAATTACGAGGTGTTTACAATAAGTAGTGCGACGAGGAAAACCAAATCTTACCCGGTTTGCTCATTTGTAACCGTTTGTCGTACGGAATATATATTTCACCTTCTTAGGTCGCCTTCACATTTTAATGGGTGTTATTTCTGAAAATTAAATTTATTTTAAACATGTAAAAATTTTCCAGCAACCTTGGCGTCTCTGTGGAACCGATATAATTTGTACAATTAGCAGTAGATGTTTTGTTCCGATATTTTTGATGAAACCAATTGATGTGTTTCATAAATTCTATGTATCATTTGTTGTAATGCTTAATTATGAGTTCTTAATAATAATTTAATAGTGTAAATTTTCAAAATTTTTAATATTGCAGCAATTTTGTTCTACATGTGTACGTGCTATCTACTAAGTGTGAATTATTTTCGATATTATCATTATATAAAATTTCAAGTATTTAAAACAATAATGAAAACTATTGAAGGCCTTTTAAAAAAAAAGCAGTATATAACGTTTTTATTAAATACCTGTTATTTAAATTAAAAAATATATAATAATCGTGAACAAGTATAATTGCGGTTTAATCTATAAAATGACCAAAGTAACAAATTTATATCGAACTGTGTTAGTACATAAAATATATTATCATGATTATTTACACATCGTATTTGTGTGCATATCATTACTAAATAGTTAATACGAAGTTTAATCAATATTTATATATTTTGAGTGATAGTTCGACTTCCTTAGTGTATAATTATAGACATTAGGACAATGATTGTTCAAATTTTACTGTTTATAATAATTAATTGGTTACTAATAGCACGTGCGCGAAAAGCATGGCGAAATAGACATCCTGACGTTGGACTGAATACGGTAATATAAAATCTTTTATTTACTTCGTACTTGAATTAAAAAAAATTATTACCTGTTCGATAGAAACAATTAATAATAAAGTATGGTTATCCATTCGAAAATCACATCGTACAGACTGATGATGGGTTTTTATTAGCAGTTCATCGCATACCACCTCTTAATAAAAATATTAGTAACAAACCTCCAATTTTGTTAATGTCAGGTTTATTGTGCGGTTCAGCCGATTGGGTTAATATGCGTATAAGCAAAAGTCTGGGTTTATTTTAGCTGACGAAGGCTACGATGTATGGATGATTAACTACAGAGGCACTACTTGGTCGAAAAATCATGTGACGCTTGATTGTAAAAAAGACGCAAAAAGGTTTTTTGATTACAGGTAAGTTACTATAATATTAAATTAAGTAGTATTTGCTTTAAAACCACAACTTTTGCTACATAAAAATAATTAAAATGTTATTATCTCAAAGGGAATATTGACCGATATTAGTTATCTGTATGAAATACTTAAATTTATCGGTAATTATGACGCACGTAATTATTGTTGTTACTCGTTTCAAAATAATAAAATTTGAAAAATTACACAAAAACATTCTGTTGCTTTAGAAATTACAATATAAAAGTTTTAATATATTTTAAGTATTTCATTTAATAATTCAGTCAAACTTGTTTTTATAAACAGGCTTTATAAACATGTATATCAAAAACTTCCATTAAATGCATAATATGAGTAAAAATGAAATATTTTTTAAGGGATGTCTTTTATGCGGTCTCTATTCTCCGCAAAAAGCAAGTTTGAGTGTATTACAAGTTTAGTGAAATTTTTAATGAGTTAATAAATTTTTCCACACTTACTTATTTAATTAACCCGTTATAAATTTTACTAAACTTGTAATATTATTAAATTAAATGCGTAAAATATATTTTTACAAGTTAATAAATTACTATATAGTAGGTGTATTATTTGTAATATAGAAATTATAAATATTATTAACCTCTGAAGTTAATAATATTAGATTAAAATTTTTAAAATCAAAAAAATTAAAAAAATTCTGTGCCGCAATAAAAAAAGTCAGATTTGATATACAAAGCGGAATGCCAAGATTGTAATCTTAATTCCCCCCAGTATAATTTATGTCATCGTTCTCAAGAAAACCAAGCGCTATAATAAACCATACTCATAATGTGTAAATATTGAATGTTTTACCTTTCAGCAGTGAGACACTGGAGGGTGTTCTACACCCCCCAGACCCCCCGGTTTGTGCAGTTTATTTTTTATGAGTAATAAATTAAAGATATCAGCATAACCGATCTAGAAAAAATCTCTAGAAATACTAATTAATCCTAACTTTAACAAGTCACACTCAAGCAACTAATAATACAATTAACCCAAATTATAAACCAAAGTTGTCGTGACCGGGGGGTCTGGGGGGTGTGGAGCACCCCCCAGGTACACTTAAACTGTGATAGATAAATTTGCAAACTTATGGTTATCAGTATTAAGCGATAATGGTGAAAGTTTTTAGCACAAAAAATATAAAACAGTGACCAAGAATCGGAGGGTGGAGGGGAGGATTAAAATTCCCCAGTATAACACGGGTCAACACAAAATTTGACTTTGACTTTAAAGCATTAAATTTTAATTCTTTAGGTCGTAATTAGACGAAAAAAATATATGGCATAAAAAGTTTGCTTTGTATTTAGGAAACTGATTGAACGATATTTTTCAAAATTTGTGGTTTAATTTTAATTGAAAATGAAATCATTTAAATAAACATTTTTATTATTTTATAAGTTTTACTATCAAAATAGTTTACAAAAAGTAAAAATAATTTAAGTTTTACTATCAAAATAGCTTACAAAAAGTAGAAAATAATTTAAAATGCACACTTTTACTTTTCTTTTATGTTCATAGGCACTATCTCTCAATAAACCCCAAATATAGTCTCCCATCATGTTTTCATTGTATTGGCCTTGATAACGTTGTTCGAAGCTCATAATGTCCTGGTGAAAACGTTCTCCTTGCTCTTCTGAATACGCTCCCATGTTGTTTTTGAATTTATCTAAAGAGCATGCAGCATATGTACTTTTAATGACATCCTGCAACCCATGGCCTTAAAATTTTTAGCATATTTTCAACTAGCTTTTTGTAGTTTTCAGCTTTGTTATTTCCTAAAATCCAAAACGACTGCTTTGAAACTGTTCCAACTCGATTTTTGAGAACGATTCATCAACGTTGGAAATTTTCATCAGCAAAGATTTGTCTGATTTGGGGAACAACAAAATCCCAGCTTTAATATTATTATTACTATAACTATTACAAAAGCAAACTTTATACCAAAAAGGTACTTTCTCTTTGTTTTTGTTCATAATTAAGCAGAAAATCATAAAATAAACTTTAGGACAAAGAACAAAAATTTTTTGTAGAGTCGTGTAATATGTCATCGTTCTCAAGAAAACCAAAGCGCTATAATAAACCCTACTCATAATCTGTAAACATTGAATGTTTTACCTTTCAGCAGTGAGACACTGGAGGTGTTCCACACCCCAGACCCCCGGTTTGTGCAGTTTATTTTTTATTAGTAATAAATTGAAGATATCAGCATAACCCATCTAGAAAAAATCTCTAGAAATACTAATTAATAATAACTTTAACAAGTTACACTCAAGTAACTAATATCTCAATAAACCAAAGGTGTATGTGACCGGGGGTATGGGGGGGTGTTGGGTCTGGGGGTGGAACACCCTTCAGTGCCACACTGCTGAAAGGTAAAACATTCAATGTTTACAGATTATGAGTAGGATTTATTATAGCGCTTTGGTTTTCTTGTGAACAATGACATGTTATACTGGGGGGAATTAATAATCAAATAAATAAAAAAAAAATTTTTATAACCTGGATGCAATCCCAGTGTACCCTTTGCATATGTTTTTATTTTTTTGCAATCTTACGCAATTCCATTAACAACTTACCAAATTAATGTTAATTTTTATGCAGTTCATGAGTAATATATAATTATTCAAATTCATTTTTCTCAAAATTGCCAAAGAAGCGTGCCCTTACACTTACACCTGTTGAAGTGCAATACATCGTATCAAATGACAATGTGTTATATTGCGTTTCCATGTAATTTCACTATTATTATTAAACGTGTGACAGCAGTAACCATTGCTTAAAGCTTACGAATAATGTTTCGCTTTATTGTTTATTTAACCTTTTAATTTTAAAAATTTTAATTTGATATTATTTTTAATATATTATATTTATTGTATGTTTTTAAAAATTGTTTAGGTAGAGAGTACTAAGAGATGTAATTCAGGTATTTAGAAAATTTTGTATAAAAAAGCTTAATTAATAATTTAGTTTTCCGTTTTTATTATTATTTTAAAGTACTGTTTAATTATTGTAACATTAATAAACTTGTAACTTTTGATTAAAATGATATTAAGTTTTCAGGAAATTGGTTATTATGATTTACCTGCATGCATCGATTATGTTCTTAACGTTACCAATCAAGAAAATTTATTTTATATTGGCCATTCTCAAGCAACCACCAGCTACTTTGCACTTATGTCAGAAAAACCACATTATAACAAAAAAATTCGTTTTACAATAGGGTTATCGCCTATCGTATCTACCAAACTGAGCAACTCCCTCGTTTTCAGATTTCTGGCGTATACACATAAAATTCTTAAGGTGAGCTAAAATTATTTAATGTTGATGCGTATAAGTTTTACAAAATCGTTTCAGTTTTTTGTAGAAAATTTAAATTGGTATGAAATGTTGCCACACTCAAAATACATAACAATATTATCGCAAGTATTTTGCAGTGATCTTTTTCCATTTCAATTTATTTGTTCTAATTTATTTTACAACATCGCAGGGTTTACGTCACAACTTAATATGGTAAATACAACCCTATGTACATACAATCTTACAATTTATAATAAATTAATTTCAGTCAATGATCCCTGTTATAGTCAGTAATACCCCAGCAGGTTCATCTTTTAAACAAATGGAACACTATTTTCAGTTACAAAAAGGTAAGAGCTTTGGTTTTATTTATTATTAATAAAGCGTTATTAACGGCTATTGTCATTACGCAAACCCAGCAGGCACGTATTGAATTCGAACCTACAACTAACTAATTCGTAGTTGCTTCCATTAATAAATACAATTTTCTAAGATCAATAATGAAATAACATTTATATTAATGTTTTGTTGTATTTAAATAATTAATTTATTTTATTGTTAAGAATATTATAATTTCTAATAATTTCACAAGTTAATAAACATTTACGAACATTATAATGTATGCAATATACTACAAAGTCAGTTAAATCATCGGTTTAATTTGATCATAAATGCTTTTTTATGGTAAATACTGTCTGCAGTAAGTTAATGATCTACTGTAAGATTTGCAGCCCTTTGGTACTTCTAAAGAAGTTTCAAGTGCAAAAGTTCATAATATTAAATTATTTTTATAATTTTTTAATTTCAGTACGGAATTTCTTTAAATTTTTATAGCAGGCCAGATGGTTTTAGAAATTATTGTATTAGAACTTTTCCAATGTAAATGAACAATTATTTAATTATCCATATTTTCATTCAAATTAAAAAGTTAACGCTCATATAATTTGCAAAGTTTTATTTTTTACAACAATTAATAAATCATACGGTTTACTTAAATATTTCATATTTCCGCAAATCCACAGAGAATGGAATTGATAGATTCCATTACCGTAAAATGGGGTGAATAGCAACAGTTTTGAACTTCAAGTTTAAATATCAAAAGTACTATAAGAGATATTGAATTGAAACCTACCTCGGTTTATGGGTCTTCCGTCCTCTACAAGCCTGCAGCTTCATATTTTCTTTTATGGCAAGGTAAAATTTAAAAATTGAAAACATGCTGTTTCTATACACCCCATCGAACGGGGTCAATAGAAACAGGCATTGTTCACGTCTGTTTCTATTTCACAGTTTGTTGGGGCAATAGAAACAGTAAGTATTGTTAAGGGATGGATAGAAACACAAACGAGTGGTAATCAGAGCAAAAAATTTAATTACAATATATCGTAACCGATACCCAAAAACAAAAAGAACAAAAGTGAGAATACAAAGTTTAGTCTAATAAATTATGAAGGCACTTAAGTCATCCTGAAAACAGATTTTGTCTTTCCAGCGAGAAGCAGACTTTGAGGTTTGAACAACTGGCATCAATTTTTTAATTACATCATCCTTGGAGAAAAATGATTCTTCATCAGTCAAGGAAAACATATTACTGCTGAGGGTTTTCTTGCAAAACAGTCCAACATAACCGTTATCTTGAAAGTCAGTGACTTTGGAGACATACATTCTAAATACATTTTTAGTTTTTCCATATACCTTCACGATTACAAAATCGTCAGGTTGGATTAATCTGTCAAGTTCTTTTGAAAGTTCGGCATTTGCAGAAGAATCGGATAATGTGAGATCTGAGTCACTGTCTTTCACAGAATAGTCCGAATCTTCTGGTGATGATTCTGAATCGAGTTTTTATTTTTCTTTTCCTGGCACTT